>PVIY010006792.1:0-85488 GCA_004026745.1 Myrmecophaga tridactyla
TCAAATATGACAAAGATTGTACAAATAAAATAAAGCTGCCACAATAGGTCAACTTATTATTCATTTGTTCAACAAGAATTAACAACAGCTTAAGCATAGTGAGTACATAAAATTGAATTAAATTACTTGATTTTAAACATTCTGAAAGTTGTACTCTTTGCAATATGTATTTCAAATGTTCTTATGAGAAAAGAATCTTCACATTTCTGTTTTTAGATAAAGTCCCACTCAATACTTCATTTCACTACTTCAATGTTACAGTTTCTCTGTTACAAAATTTAATCACACAGAGAACAAAATGACAATTGAAGGTGAAATCTCAACAGTTAGCCAGAATCCTCAATTCCACTTTTAATTTCCTTAGGGTAATTTAAAAATATGCATCTATTAAAAATAGTGATATGAAAACACTACTATTTTTTATGTATATAATATTGATCATTCATATAAATTTGTAAACCTGATGGAATAGTGATAAAAATTTTATTGGTAATTGCCTTTATAGGATTCTGAGGATTGTTATTTAATTTTTCTACATTCACATACAGTCCAAATGGGACCGTATTATTTTTACCATTAGAAAAAGAACAATTATTTTCAAAATTTAACTGCATAATAAATATAAAATCAAAGAGCTTTTGCAAATAAAGGTTAAGTGGACCATGTTGTCTATATTGTAATTTCCCATGTCCATAACTTTTCAATGGAGGGTGAAACATGGAATCTCTAGAATATGATGTACTCTACACATTTAAATTACTTTTAATTATAGAACTCCCTTCTGCCACTTCTGTATTTCACCTCCTCTTCAAAAAGTATGCTAATGTGAAAGGATATATTTTTAGAATGAGAAGGAATATATAGTAATACATTTTAAAATGATCTTTTTACATGACTCATTATACATGCACAAAATATTTTGAACAGTTAGATTTGATGATGAAAATTTAAGGGAAACATCATCTTTGTTGTAATAGCAAAGGTGCTTTCAAAAATGACATAAAGTCAACAACATAAGAAAA
This sequence comes from Myrmecophaga tridactyla, assembly GCA_004026745.1. Lineage (NCBI taxonomy): Eukaryota > Metazoa > Chordata > Mammalia > Pilosa > Myrmecophagidae > Myrmecophaga > Myrmecophaga tridactyla. Next base: position 1,023 of record PVIY010006792.1, read on the forward strand.
TACCCAAATGCATGTCACCATTTTGTTGACAGCAGAATGTTAGTTTACCAGAGAGATTTATGGTGATCATGTAGATATCAGTGACTTTCAGGACAAACAAATTTGATGTTTGATTGGTAATTTTCTTACCCCCTTTGATTTTTTCAACTGTAAAAGGGAGGTGATAGCACTTGCTTTGCAGAATGGTTGATTGGGGTTCAATAAATTATATATATATATATATATATATATATATATATATAAAGTGGATGGAATAATAAATATCAGTTCTCTTTTCATTTCTTTTGCATATTTGATGATAAATCTTAAGTTATAAGCATCAGTGGAAACTAAATATGGGAGAAATACTATTTTTGTTGTGTTTGCACTATGAAACATATTATTTACGAAGTAATAGAAAGTACTGATGGTGGATTATATGGAATCCCTCTGAGATGAGGATTTGTCTCTGCTGGTGGACTTGAGAATTCTCTCAGGATCTATACCTGTGAGGCTCATGAGAAGCAGGACTGGGTAGAGGGTGAGGTTGGATTGTTATTTGAATTGCAACAGAGGCCTCAGCAAACTAGAAGTTGGAATGGCCTTTGGGGCAAGGGACTGGGATTTTGTACACTAGCATGGGGAGGCACTGGAGGCAGATGCCCTTTGGGAGGAAGCATCTGAGGATAGATAGCTTCATTCATCTGAGAACAATGCCTGAGGAGGAACTTAGCCTGCCCAATTCAGCAGGAGGGACCATAGAAGCTCACGATATCATTCATTTCAGTTGGGGATTGTGTTACTATATAACTTTGCTTCTTCAAAGAGTACATCACAGTTCGAAACTGAACTTAAGTCTTATCTGTAGGAACATTGGCTTTATAATTAATTAGCATGTGTATATATATATCCGCATTGTGATCTTCAGAAAATCATTTCTCCTAATCAGTTGAGATGATGCAGAAAATGCCATATTTTGCTCAGAAATTCAGGCACTGTATTTTAGATATGACAGTGCTCTCTCTTGTTCATTCCTGTCCTTTGTAGTATATTTTAGGATATGCTTCAAGGCATGTCATTATACATAGTTCTATAATCTTCCAAGATAGAAATGATCATTTTTTTTTCATTTAGACAATAAATAAAGTAGTAAAACAAGCCCATGCCTATTATTCATTTTATTTCTTAAAAATAAAGCAAGTATGTAAAAGTAGAATTAATTTGGTTAAAAACTCTATCAAATTATATTCCTTTCTTGACATTATCATATTTATTTACAATTTGAAATCTAAATTGAGGTGAACATTTTCTGAAGACGGAAAAAGTTAACAGCAATCACTTTGTCAAGTATGTTTGCTCCAGGTGAAAAATAAAACAACTCCCTTCCCTTTCTTTAAATAAACTAAAAGTGATGATACTTTCGACTAAGAATATGCCAGATCCACCGCTGGTGGGAATCCCCATTTCTAGCTGAGTCTCTGTCTAAATGAAGGAGTGACTCAGATTTGTGACTCAGATTATAAAAGGCTCAGCTTTATGCTCCTTTCTTATTACCAAAAGGCCTAGAAAGGTACATTTTTAGAGTAGGGAGATGTGGGTTTTATAAAAGAAATAACATATTTCCACGTTTATGTAAGGTACTAACTCAGTTTAAGAGGTGCCTTACAATTAAAAGCAAGGGCTCCCTGTTCTGTACTGCAGGTGTACTGAAAAGAGGAATTTTTAAAAGGAGTTGAGGAAGACAGGAGGGAAAAAGGTCCAAATTATCACCTGCGACGTGCCTAAAAGGGAATTGCTTTTAAGGGCAAAACCACTTATGGTCTTTCTCCCTGGACAAAAGTCATACGACATGGGCATGTTATTTCCCCCTCTGTTGTTTTGTAACCCTTGACTTATTATATCTGCCTTCCTCCCCCATCCAATTCAAACTTTAGGAAAAATCTCTGAAAACCAGAGAACCTGGGTTGGCAGTATTGTGGGAAAACACAGTGTCAGCTAGCTTTTATTAAGAAGCTGTCTTGGGGCGGGCCACGGTGGCTCAGCGGCAAGAACGCTTGCCTGCCATGCCAGAGGACGCGGGTTCGATTCCTGGTGCCTGCCCACGTTAAAAAAAAAAAAAAAGTAAAGAAAAAAAAGAAGCTGTCTTGCCTGCCCTATGTTAGGCCCTTGCCTGATGGCCCCGGAGAGAAGGCAGTTTTCTATGAAATTACCATCATAGAATTTGATCAGTAGCAAAGTGATGCATGGCTTGACAGGAGCTGGATATATCAAGGAAAACACAACATACCCATGAGGAGGAGGAACAGGAGTCTCTGAGTGATCACCTCTAGAAGGACATAAAATTAAAGCTTCCAATATCCCAACACACCCAAGAGAAAAATAACTCTTTAAAGAGGGTGAAGTGAAACAGATACTTGGGCTAGTGGCAAAAACAATTTATAATGCCCCATGATATTTTCATGGGACAGAGAGGCCACAGTGAATTTTTTTAAATACTGCATTTAACGTTATATTGATAGCATATATTTTATTTTTGAGGATGAACTATAAACAAGAACAGCTACAGCAATTTTCCTGCATTTTCTGGATGCTGTATTTCTGATTTCTACCTACTCTCCTACATAGTATTTAGGCATCGATCGCAGGAAGGTCAATGATAATAGTCAACAGCTGCTTTATCTGGACTATTTAGCAGTAAGTATTTCTATTTCTATTCCCACTTACAGATCCCCACTGACAGTATTTCAGAAATGTTTATCCTATCAAATGTTGGTTTGAAATCAATTAGGTTTGCTTCTCTAACTCTGTTGCCTGGTATGAAAGAATGACCTTTATCTTACCTTTATGATGTTGAATAAATCTTTATGTCAGAAGTCGGCCTTGATTTTCAGCATGTATTAAAGACCTCTTCCTAGGAGATCTCAATGCTGAAGCTCAATCAAATTTAAACCACCGTGAATTCTTGGTATCTCCTTCCCTCAGTACCAACCCAGTCTCACAGGTCAGTGTTCCTAGAAACTTAAATCAACTCCTAAGATTTACTGTGCAGATTTCTGCTTTACTCAAATATATCTGCCCTTTATTGATTAAGGCCAACTTCACCATACTGTTATGAGCAATACGACAGACACCCCTGGCTTCAGAATTGTCCCAAATGCCTAGGTAGCTCCCCGAAGACTTAGCCCAGACTCTGCCATTCCTGGCTCTTTTCGTCATTTTTGTCTATCTTCCCCTGAAGTATAATTTCAACCCAAACTGCTATGGCTTAAAACAAATGCTCCCATCAATTCGTGGTTGTATTTAGTGAGCTATTTTCTAACATAATGATACTATTAAAAAAAAAAAAAGCCAAGGAAAGAAATAATCTGAATAGAAAATCTAGTGGTAAATGTTTTGTGGAGCACCGTATCGACCAAAGCATTCTTGAGAATATAGAGAATAAGGAAGATTATGGAATAAATCCTGTTAACTGAAAAACAGTTTTTTTTTTTTTATGCTCTCCTAAAATGACTTCTATCCTTGAAAAAAGAAAGCACATTTTCTAAAGATTATTCATTTGAGGGAAGGAGTAGAAGTTAGAAGTACAGGTATTTGGATCAGGAGGTTCTGGGTTTGATTGCACAGCTTGCTGACATGACCGTAAGTACATTATTCAAATGATGCAATCCTCAGTACCCATGGACGAAGTACCCATAAGATGAAGATGATGGCAATATTGCTCTGGTTGGTTATGGTGAAAAACTAAATAAGAACATATATATCAAGTATTTAGCAATAATGCTAGCCTATAATAAGTGCATTGATATGATTTTTTAATAAATATTACATTTTTGGAACTTCTTCCTAGTATGGTGGTTTGAAAGTCTTTGGTCACTCTAAATATAGCATGGGGTTAGCTCTGATTTGGGTTTCTAAAACAGGCATGTCATTTTTTTTTTTTGGCTTCTTACTACAATAGAATTTATTACTTCTCCAAAAGGGGTTTGTGAATATCCATAAAGCCAAATAAAACACCAAAATGCTGTCACCACCAACAATGCAAGTTTTAAAGAGAAGCCATAACTTGGAATAGAATCATGCTGCACTTAAGATGATTTTACCTATGGGTCAATCATAAGCAACAGATCTTCTTAAGGAGTTCTAAGCAGAGAGCATGAACTATATATTTTTTCAACACAATTTGGTAAGTGCACTTACCTTACTAGGCCCATCTTATGTTAATAGAATTTAATAGTTCTCAGCAATTTTCTGATGACTCTCTTTGGTTTGACATCTCTTTGACCAAAAATATCCATGATTAACCAAATGCCATACATTAGAAAGAAAAATATGGAGTCCCTCCTATTAGAACCTTCCAGTTCAATTATATTATATAAACACAAAGCAAGGAAGAATTAATTTCTATTTTTAACATGTATATATATATATTTCCTTTTCATTGTTTGATAGCCTTAAAGCAGATTAATAAATATACATATTTAAAAAAAACTTCAGGGAATCATGTTTCATAACAGATTAACAGCTATTTTCTCTTTTTTGGCATGGGCAGGCACAGGGAATCGAAACTGGGTCACTGGCATGGCAGGCAAGAACTCTGCCACTGCGCCACCATTGCCCGCCCAGGCATTTTCATTTTTAAAGGTCATTTAATGATAGATAAAATATACTTTATTTATCAAACATGAAACATCCTACCAGAATGCAATATTACAACCCTGTTTAGCAGCTCTACTTTTTAGCATTCCAAAGTACCTACTGCAGGAGTCTACCTTTGTCTCCTCTAACTTTCCATATTTTTTCCTAATAATATTCCATTTGTTTCCATAGCTAGTTTATGCTACTCTTTAAATCTGCTTATGCATAAATTCACCACAACTTTTAAAAACAGTCTAAAGTGATTAAACAAAACCTTAACTTTCACTAGGAAATTGAATGTGCCCACTTATACGAGTACATCACATAAAATTAATTAAAATACTTACTTTAAAAGATACGTACTTTAAAAAAATCAGTTGTGACTTACTAACCAAGTGATGCTTCTACCACTGTTTTATATACAATATGAAAAGATATACATTTCCAAATAATTTCATGAAAGGCTAACATCAAGGAACTCAATTGCCAACTTTTTCAAATTATTAGCAAATTTTCTGTTAGTTCATGATCACAATTTTAATATAGTTAAATATAAACAAGAAACAAACCACGCCACCCCCCCCCAAAAAAAATAACTGCAATGTGTTAGTTTAATGCTGTGCTGATAAAGCTTTTATGTAATGTTTTTTCCTTGTTTAAAAAATAGAGATTAGTCCATTCTTTTTATCGTCACATCTGCAGGTACACAAATAATTTAAGTTGGCAATGCAAAACGAGAATATATTTTTAGAAAAGCTTACCACTGTCACTTTTCAGCATCCCATTGCTGAGTTGTTTTAATCTCTTTTGATGTGATTTGCCATTGTAGTGGATTTGTGCTTGAGCGGCTGAATTCAGCTGAATGTTACACACATTACACAAAGTGAAGTTGGCGTGTTTCTTCTCTCTGTCTGACTTTTCTTCAAAGTCATCAGGTATTAACTCAGCTTCACTTTCGCCATCTTGTGTGCATGTGAAATCTGGGGGTTCAAAGAAAGCTATGAACAAGCAGACCAAGATTTCTAGATTCCTTGATATTTATTCAATTGGGTAGTGTAATGATTCTAGACATTAAGAATTAAAAATCTTCACTTCTTCTATTTTGATTGGTTGCTTCCATACTTTCAAAAAGTGGATAGCCTCTTTACAACTTGTAAACATTTTCAAAATTTCTGTGCCAAATACTGTGCTAGGTGTCCAGCAAGTATTTGGCCCATATTATCTCTTTTAATCACCCAAGCAATGGGTTAAAATCTATAGTTTCCCCTGTTTGGTAGCTGTGGAAACTAAAGTTCAGAGTAGTTAAAAAAAATTGCCAAAGGTCACACAGCTAAGTGGCATAGTTGGGATAAGATTCTGGATTTATTTATCTCCAACTGATGTTTTTTAATCATCATGTTCTCTAGCATATCATGCTGTTTAAGGTATCGTCCCTTTTGATTCAAATTAAGAAAATAATCTTATTTTTATATTCTTTCCAATAAAGTGGCTTACATCTGATGGATAAATTCTACAAATAAAAAATTGCTATGTTTCAACAGCTAAACTTTGATATTATAACTGAACTACAAATGAGTTCCTGGATACTCAAGATAACCTTATAATCAGCATACATGCAAAAAAGTGTTATTAATTTAAGGATTACCTTGGAAAGTTTTATTTTTGGATAAATATATACCTTGTACATGCAAATTGAAGAGAAAGGGGGAAATGACAATTGTAGCATCCCTAGCCTTAAGGTGGCAATAATAAATAACTACTGCAATGCATATTTTGTTATTCCTTAATAACTCATTTAAATTAATAATGGATTCTTTCTAAAATTTTTCCATGCTTCCACCATAGAGGCCTTTTCAGAACTCTTATGGTTTTGATACTAATTCTCCATTCCAATTCTCAAATTTCATCAAGGACTTATTTTACAGCCTTTGGAAATATTGTCAGAGGAAAGTACAGCTATTGTTTTAACATGCATTTATTAATTGCCCACTATGCACCAGGCCCTCTATTAGAAGCTGAGATAAAGTGTTGAGCAAGACAAGAATAGTCCCTGCCACTATGTAAACTACCTAATGATGGAAATGTACAAAATTATTTTTAAGCATACAATTCATGTTTTATTTTGTAGACTAATTCATCAGGATTTTAATCTCTTTTTAAAATGAAACTTGATTGGTTCCACACAAGTAATTCCAGATAAAAAATTTAAGTGGTCATATTTAAAATCAGTATACATGCAAAAAAGTGCCCCCGCCCCCGCCCAAGGAGGTAGAACATAACTCCCTCTCCCTCAAGTGTGTGCTATACTTATTGGCTTGTTTTCAATGAGTACGGGATACAAAGTGAAGATAAAGGAAACCTATAGTAGAGAAATCTGACAAACACAACCTCAGCCAGATGATCAAGGCCAGTATCAACAGTGATAAGTCATGTTGATAGGTTGTAACCTTGATGTGAGGTGCTGAGAATGGTACATCATCTCTATGCTCTTCCTCCCCAAATTATATAATGAAACATATGATAAAAACATCAGGCAGACTTAAGTTGAGGGACATTCTACAAAATACCCAACAATCACCTATCAAAACTGTCAAGGTCATCAAAAACAAGTACTCTTTGAGAAATTGTCACAGTATAGAAGAGTAAAAATAAACATGGTGACTAAATTTAATGTTGTGTCCTGGAACAGAAAAAAACAAAAACAAAAACTAAAGAAATCCAAAGAAAATATGAGGTTTAGTTAATAGCAATGTAACATAATTGGTCCATTAGTTGCAACAAAAGTACTATATTAATGTAGGATGTTAATAAGAAAGGAAACTGGGTGGGTGTTATATAGGAGCTCTCTGTACAATTTACAACTTTTATGAAAATAAAAAGCTATTTTAAAATTAAAAGTTTATGTACATTTCAAATAATTGAGAAACAGTAGAAACCATATGCCCCCTCTCCCTTCTCCCTCACTCCTCACTCTCCCTTCTCCCTCTTTCTCCTCCTCCTTCTCCTCTTCCTCCTTCTCGTCCTTTTTTCTTCTCCCTCTCCCTCCCTCCCTCTCTTCCTCACCTTGGCCCATAAAACAGGAACTTCTGGAGAACTTGTAAGCTCTGGGAAAGAATTGAAGAAAAAGCTACTGCTCATCCCTTGTTCTTTCTTCCCCAGGGCAGAAAAGCGGAATAATGTGATTGGGGAGGATGACAGAAAGAATCACTGTCTCATTTTTAGACCACCAACTTGACTCTATATTTCAAATTAGTCCCCAATTATAGTCTCTCATCTCCTTGATTACCATATATGAACTCACAGTGTAAAACTTCCTATCCCTGCCTGAAAAGCCCATATTTCTCCAGCTGTTCTCCCTGTGACTGGGTAGGCAAATGCAATTTAGGGAAGTGGTAGGAAATCCAATATCTGCCATGGTTTCAAGCCATCTTCTCTAATTCAGCTTTGCGCATTAAACAACGAACTTACCAACCCACAAACAAAAAAAATTCATACACCTCAAATAAGTCCCTGTGTCTATTTTCAATTGATTCCAATAAAAATGAAAGATGAGCTACTTTTGTACACCCCCATAAATTATCCATTTTACATTCATATGATTAGTTAACAATTCATAATTTTCCTTACTATTTCAACTTTCACAACTCTCACAACCATTAATGTAAAATTAGAGATTAAGCAGATGCAAAACGGCAGAATAGAAAGATTTACAAATCATTCCCTCCAACAGAAAAATGAATGAGCTTTGAAAAGGGGTTGAGATTGACTAGGTGGTATCCCTGGAACCAGATAGGACATTTAGAACAACCATGGGAGCACCAGACAGAGGCAGAGGATGCCAAGAGTTCAGCTTTAGTAAGTCAAAGCACATACCAGTGACCATCCCCCATTTTTTGGAGCCCAGTGGCTTCAGAAATGTAACCCAAATTCAAGAAAGGTCAGCTAGGACCTAGATAGCAAAGGAAACTTTGTCCTTTAAAAGTTGGGGTTGAAGTTGAGGTGTAACAGGGGGTCCCTGAGGGACCAGCATGGATGCTGACTGTGGTTTCTGCCCTCTGGGCAGCAGCAGCTTCCAGCTTCCTGCCAGCATTCACAGGGATGTAAAGAGCCAGTGCACCTTCTTTGCTTTTATTCTTTTTCTTCTGTGTGTGGGTGCTTCTTGGTTTGGTAGATGCTTGAGGAACCAACATAGATGCTGGCCTCAGTTTCAGCCTCAGTTTCACCCTTCTCAGTAGCAGCAGCTTCTGGCTTCCCACCAACATCCACTGGGACATAAAGAGTGAGCACACCTTCTCTTTTCCACTGGTTTTCCTTCCATTGTGTACAGGTGTTTCTTGGTCAGGTATATCCCTGAGATCCTACCATGAATGCTAGCATTGAGTTTGGTCTTGTGGGCAGCAGCAGCTTCTGACCTCACACCAGCATCTACAGAGATATAAAGACCCAGTACACATATTATTTCTTGGTTGGGTTTCTTTCTTTCTCTTGCTTGCATTATTTGGTCTTAGGAACCCCTGAGAGGCCAGCTCAGACAATAGCGCAGGTTTGGACCATCATGACAACAGCAACTTCAGGCTTACACTTGTACAGGATGTAAAGCCACTGCTTTTTGTATTGTTGCTTTCTTTTCTTTCTCCCTTTTTTTTTCCTTTTGTATGTATTCTAGCAGTTCCTGAAGGTCCAGGGTTGATAAATGTCTGGGCTTTGACTTTGGCAGTAATAACTTCTGGCTTCCCATTGGCATCAACCAAGAGACTTGGACAGTTAGACACTTCCCATTGGCATCAACCAAGAGACTTGGAGAGTTAGACATTTTAAAGTGTCTTGTCTGTGAGCCAGTTTTTATTTTTCTATTCTCTCTTTTTTCCTTTCTTCCCCCTTTGTTTTTTTTTTTCCTTGTTCCTGGTTTGCAGACTAAGGAGTGAGAGAATGAGGTTTCCAGAGTTACCACAATATTATATTCATTGTCCCATTCTCAACCATAAATTACAAAACATACAAGAAGGCAGGAAACTATGGACTAGTCATAGGAAAAAAATTAAACAGAAACTATTTTGGAGGAAGATCAGTCTCTGGAATTACTAATCAAAGGAAAAGATGGACAAAGAAGTAAAGGAAACCAGGAAAACAATACATGAACAAAATGAAATTTCAATAATAAGCAATTATAAAGAAGGACCAAAGGAAAATTCTGGAGCTGAAAAGTACAATAATTGAAATGAAAAAATTCAGTAGAGGGATTCAGTGGCAGATTGGAGAGTCATAAGAAAGCAAACCTGAAGGTAAAACAATTAAAATTTTTCAATGTGAGGAACAGAAAGAAGAATGAAAAAAAAATCAACAGACCCTGAGCATCCTGTGGTATATTGTCAAGCATACCAATATATGTGTCATAAGGAGTTCAGAAGGAGAAGAGAGAGTTAGAGAGAAAGAAAAAAAATTCAGAGAATCAAATGCTGAAACCTTTCCAAATCTGAGGAAAGAAATAAATTTACAAATCCAAGAAGCTCAGCAAATGCATCTCCACAGAGATACATCATAATCAAACAGTTGAATGCCAAGCACAAAGACAGAATCTTGGAATAATAGAGAAGAGATGCATCACATGCAAGGGATCCTTAATAAGACAAACATTAGATTTATCATTAGAAACAATGTAGCCTACAAGGCTGTATAAGGACATGTTTAAAGAGCTGAAATAAATAAAACTTGTTATTCAAGAATAATACATCTGGCAATGTTGTCCTTTAAAAATGATGGAGAAATTAATACTTTTCTTGATAAACAAGTTGAAGGAGTTCATTGCCATTGGGCCTGCCTTACAAGAAATGCTAAAGAAATTCCTCCATGTTGAAAAGAAAGGACACTAGACAGTAATGCAAAGCTGTATGATGAAATAAGTACCTTTGCATAGGTAACTATATGGGTAATAGTAATGTATTATTGCATTTTTCATTTGTAATGGTGCTATCTATATTTTATATGGCATAAAATTCAAATACATAAAAACTAAATATATCCATTGTTACTGGCCATACATGTGTAAAGATGCAATTCATGACAAGAACAACATAGAGAGGAGGGACATAGGAGAACAGAATATACACAGGGTATTGAAATTAAATTGGTATTAATAAAAACTAAATTATAATGGATTTAAGATAGTAAATATAATCAGCATGGTAACCATCAAGAATGAAAAGTGATTCAATGGCTTATTATAAAAGATCATCTAAAGAAAAAGGAAGGCAGTAAGGGGAAAAAAAAGAGGGATAAAAAAGGTATAAGTATTAAAAAAACAAGTAGCAAAATGGCAAAAGTAAGTCTTGCCTTATCGATAATTATCTTAAATATAAATGGATTAAACTCACAAACAAAGACAGAGATTGGTGGAATGGATGAAGAAGCATGAATCAATTATATTCTGTTTACAAGAGATTCATGTTAGAGCCAAATAAATAACAGGTTGAACATGAAAGGACAGAAAAAAATATTCCATTCAAACGGTAATCAAAAGAAAGCTGGGGTGTCTATAATAATATTAGACAAAATAAACTTTAAGTAAAAAACTGCTGCAAAAGACAAGGAAAGCCATTATATTGAAAAAAAAGGGTCAATTCAACAAGAAGACATAATTATAAACATATCTGCATCTAACAACAGGGTTCCAAAATATATGGAGCAAACATTGACAGAAGTGAAGGGAGAAATTATTCTATAATAACAATTGGAGATTTCAATACACTCCTTTCAAAATGGGTATAATATCTAAACAGAAGCTCATAAGGAAATAAAGGGCCTAAAAAACACTATAAACTAACTAGATCTAATATACTTATATTGAACATCACCAAAGGACAGCAGAATAGACATTCTATTCAAGTTCACATGACCATTCTCCATGTAGGCTCTATGTTGAGCACAAGAGAAGTCTCAATAAATTAAAAAAAAAAAAACTGAAATCATACAAAATTAAAGTATGTAAAACAAAATATTGATTGACAACAAAATTCTATTTTCTTGATTAAAAAACTTTCCCTACAAATAATTCCAGTGTTTTACTTTAAAGTTAAGAAGTCAGGTTCCACTTTTTTGACCATGATTGGTTTTATTCTGTGTTGTTGGTTCTTCAACACAGTCAAAATGATGAATCTCTAAAATCTCCAAAAATCTTAAGGTTCTATGATTATTTGAAAAGATAAAGGCAGTTGAGAACAAAAACCATATTTTAAAGGGGGAATTACAAATGATTTATAAAATCATACCACTTAAGTGTCATAATTAAACTAAACAACATATTCTTGTTTTTCAATGGATTCTCTTACCACCTACCTAATGAGGTAGATAGGGAATTATAATTCTAGAAGACTTTTAGGACAGACTTACTCTCTAAATAGTGCCAGAACCAATATTAAGCACTAGAATTCTCTTTAGAAATCATCTAATGGTGTATTTGGCAATTATTTCTCATCAAACTGAAAAGAAAATTAAAATCTGATCTATATTTCATGTTACAGTTGAAATATAACTAGTTAGCATAAATACCTAGTTTAAGAAAATAAATAGAAATCAAAAGTTTATTTGATGAGCGGTTTCAATTCTTTAAGTTTAAACAGTATTTATACGAATAAAACAGGGGATGAATTTTTGGCCAATTTTTCAAAATCAATTTCTTTGAGGAAATAAAAGTAAACATCTAAATATTGCCCAGGGGGTTGTTCTCAAGGATTAACTCTGACTAAAGGAATCTGCCAACACTGAATTACTTGTAGACTCTATTACATTGTGATGACCTTTCACAATAGCTTTTTTTTAATGAAAAAAATACAGTTTGGGGAAGACAAATAGAGGTGAACAATTTCCCTAAAGTGAAGTTGTAATTTGTATAATCTATACAAACTCCTATGTAATTGGTAGATCTTAAAAAGCTTTTCTTGACTGACCAATATAAAAGAAAGTAAAAGAAAAAAACAAAGATTCAGTAATTATTTATGAGGATATGACCTCAAGACTGCAACTCTAAGATGCCATCTTGAAGATCAATTTAAAATTATTGTAAATTTGTGGATATCATGAGTAAGTATTTATATAGTGAAATGGGGAAAATATTGTAAGATTTGATACTGGTTACTTGGAATAAAATTTCACAAGAACATGATAAATGGGTTTTAAAATCAATGAAGTTAAAATGAAGGAAAAAAAAACCTATTAAATGATTTAAAATTGGCTCCAATGACAAAAAAGGCATTGTATTATAGATGCATATGAAAGGTTTAAATAAACCTGTTTCATGGAATTAAGACTGGAGATGAAGTTGCAAGAAAATTCCATCCCTTTCCTGAAAGCTTATGAAAGAAAATTGGCCATATTTTTTTGTATTCTCAGTCCAAGAAATAAGGAATTGGCTTCTTTTCAGCATCTATTTATATTTAATGCTTATATGGTTTAAGTTGTGTCTATGTCAACATAATTATAGATATTCCAGATATGCTGCAATAAACCAAATTATTTTGGTTGTGAATTTATTTCTATTTTTAAGGACAAAGAAAGGTATATTTTACTGTAATGGCAAAATATTAAATAGATATATGGCATTTCACCTTTGAGAAAATTATAATAGATTAAAATATTCATCTACATCTCTATAAAAATTGTAAATAGTTCATAATTAGTGCTATAAAGTAGTAACATGAGAACAAATTTGCATGGATATTATTCTCCACTAGAGTGCAGTATGAATTTAAAATTAAAATTATAGTAGCTGGAGATTCCCATAATACTAGGCATAAAAATAACATTACTGTAATTTCATAAATATCTAATGGAACACATACATATTCTAGAATACAAACATATTCTAGCACAATATTCAGTTTTAATGCATGTATAGACAAAGCATATCTAATGAATTCCTTATAAATTCCTTATAAATTCACCAAAATCTAGTTATGAAATTCAGATGTTAAAAGACAATTTAACATCTGAAAAGCAGACTATCCAAATTGATCATCATATGATATCATAAGTGTTTTATTAATCAGCAGCAATTATTTTTTATAGTTTCCTGAGTTAAATATCACTTTGGAGTAGTAAAAATGAGGAAATTTTAATTAGTAATACCTTACTTTTATAATAGGGAAATGATTTTGCATAATGTGCAGAGATTACAATAAGAAAAATCAAGATTAATGGATTGTATTTCAATTACAGTTTTTATCACATCATGGTATCAAAGTAAATGTGTCAGTCTCAATAAGATTATGGTTTTCACAAGGTGATGGAACTCTTACTGAATATTTACAGATTCACATATAAAAATTTAACCTGGAGTGGCAAAATGACATACAGAATTGTACTATATAACTCTTTTATATAGTAGGCTTTTAGAATTTTAAACTGAGAATAATTTCCATTCTAAGACCTCAGGTAAAGGAAATTCTAGCTTGCTCCTCAAGTGTCTCACCATGAAATTGTGACTAGACTATTTTCCAGGCTCATAGTTTAATCCCAAAAATAAAAACAAAGGTGTCTCATTAAAAAAAAAAATTCATCAACTAGAAAACATATTGAATTCATAAATCAGATATATTTTAAATTTCAATATAATAAATGACATCCCCTAAGTTTCCACCTTCTATGACAAATTTGTATCACCGTTATTTATTATTTTTATTTTTGCTAAACAACATGCAGATATTTTCCTGTATTCTAACCTGATATTTTAATTTCAGGAATCTTCTTGAATCAGTCATGCCCTCAGGGCCTCCTGGGAAAAATGTGAGCCCCTAAAATTATGCCACCTAGCATCCTTACCATCCTACCAGGATGTCAAGCCTATGTGATGAATCATGCTACTGAATCTCAGGCAATATTTGTTTTTGAGGTTACTTTGAGCATTAAACTCTGTTCCCTTGAAAGTGCACCAAATATCTTTGAGCATTCATCTCTACCCTACTTTGCATCCAAAACAGCTTATATCAAACTTATAAGTGGCCTGCCCCAGAAAAAAACTTCCAAAGACCTAAATTAGAGAAAAAGATTATTATGGTTTACATATGTAAAAAGTTATGTCAAGTAAGAAACTAGGAGCCCTGAGATCTTTAAAAGGTGGTTCAGTATATTTTGAGTACCCCTTTTGTTCCAGCACTCTTTTAGGCCCTCGAGGTATCAGCATATTGCATGAACAAGTATCCCAACTCTCCTTGGAGTTTGAGAACAGGATGAAAATATAGGCTTTGGTAGGAATTTAGATACTTAGTTATATAATCAAGTAACAGTAAAACTGTAATTTATGACTTAGATTGGAGCTGGAAATTCATCAGATGGTTGCTTAAATTGTTCCTTTATTTTAAGAAACAGCTTTGTTTTCTCTCTCATCAATAGTGCTTAAAGTCCCAGGATTTTATTTCCTATTGAGCCTGTCTTTTTAAAATACATTTTGGTGCTTGGTGACTTCAGCTGTTGTACATATCTAATATTTCTGTAATACAGTCTTTCTCATAAGATTACCTACATTCAGTCTTTCCCAAACCAATCTCTATAAATGACACAATTACTCTTAGTTTCATGTTGCCTTTCACATTTCCTCTTTCACTATCAAAGGTGTAGAGTAGATACTACTGATGATTAAAAATACTTTTAGGCCACATGAAAATATTTACTCATGGGAAGAAAATATTTCCTGAAAATTGTATGCATTCTAACTGGGGCAGACATACTCTAGGATGGCCCTATGATCCTCCCTCCTGGCATTCAAACACTTGTGCAATTCCATCCCGTTGACTATAACCAGAATCTGTCACTTGCTTCTACCAATAGAATAGGACAATGGTAATGAGCCCTACAAGATGACAGATATGTTATTATGTTATTTAAGATATAGCACACATCTTGTAAAGAGAGACTCTACCCCCATTAGCTTTAAAGAAACTGCTAACTTGTGATGTTCCATATGGAGGAGGTCATACAAAAGGATCTTGGGAAGCCTCTGGCCAACAAACAACGAGACATTGAGGCCCTACTAGGAGACTGAATGCTGCCACCAACCATGTGAGTGGGGCAGTGGTGCCCTCCACAGTTAAGCTTCAGATAAGGCCACAACCCTAGCTAATATTTTGACTGCAGCCTGGTGAAGGATACAGTTAAGCTATGTCTGGACTCTTTTTTTTTTTAATTTATTTATTAATTAAAAAAATTTAACAAACCAAATAAAACATTAACATATATAATCAGTACTTCACAATATCATCACTTAATTGCATATTCTTCATTTCTTAGGACATTTGCATCAATTCAGAAAAAGAAATAAAATGAAAACAGAAAAAAAAAATTATACCTACCATACCCCTTATCCCTCGCTTTCATTGATCACTAGCATGCCTGGACTCTTGACCCACAGAAAGCAAAATATAATAAAATGTTTGTTGTTTTAGTCCATTACATTTTTGGTAATAATGTTATACAGCAATGGATAACCTATGCCAATTAATACTTCTTCATTAATAAACAGTGAAATTAGGAATTAACACCAATTTCTAAGGAAATGTATGTGTTTTTCAGTATAAAGTTCCAGGACAGCTTACAACCTAAGCACACATATATATTTCTTAAATGTGTTAATCATTCTAGTTGCTTCCCTAACCTGAAACATATTAAACTTATTAGAATAAAAGAGATAGAAAAACAAATCAATTTTTTCCCCCCATGGATATCCAGATCACCCATTCCATACCCACGGCTGACATCCTAATTGATCATGACACCATTTCCTTCAGAGCGTGGATTTGGCTCCACATTCTCAACATATCATTGTAGAAATACACAAATTACTCAGATTTGCCATATAAGATGGCCCTTATTTATTATACTATATCTAAAAGTTTTTTTTCTATGTAATTGCAAAATAGGCAATAGAGTTGTTTCCGGAAATGTCCACTAATATATTACACTAAAATCTGTCTTAAAAAAAAGAAACTCTTTTAAGAAAAAAAAACAAAACATGCAGCTATGTAGTCATTTTTCATTTCGGTGCTATTTTTTTCTATTATCTGAACGAAAAGTCTGAGACTGTCTTAGTTTCCTATCTGCTAAAACAATACTATATAATAGGTTGGCTTAACAACAGAAATTTAGTGGTTCACAGTTTCAGAGGTTAGAAGATTTGCTTTCTCCTGTGTCAGTATCTACTGGCTGGACAGCAATCTTGGGGTTCCTTGGCGTTTCTATCACATGACAATGCATATGACAGCATCGTCTCCTTTCTCTTCCAGGTTCTGTTGACTTGCAGATTGTGACTGTTCCCACAGCTTTTTCTTGTGGCCCTCTCTATAAGGTCGCCATTAATAGGATTAAGGCCCATTCTGATTCAGATGGCCCCAACTCAACCAAAAATAACACCTTCAAAACGTCCTAGTTATAAGGGGTTCACATCCACAGGAATGGATGAAGATAAAGAGCTCATTTTTCTGGGGTACATAACTCCATCTGTTGCACTGCTTATTAAGTTTGTGAAACTCGTAATTCTAGACCCTTTACAAAGAATCAAATTTGAAAATGATGTTATTGAATTGTAGCAGTATTGTAAATAAAATGCAACACACGATGATAATTTCAAGACAGAAAATTTATATTTTAATTATTTTTTATGCATAGGCAAGCACCGGGAATATTTTAATTAATTTTAAGCAATAAATACAGTACAGAATATATTCTATATGTAGAAAACTTTAGTAAGCATATCATTATATTCACATTTCTCAAATGCATTATACTCAGATTTAACTCCTAATAGAGACATGACAGATATGAATACAGGTCTAAAAAGCAATGTAAAAGACCATTAAATGATGGAAAGAAGATTTATACATTTAAATGATTAGAAACTAGATTTCTTAGACCTGAAAAGAAGCCTAACAAGAACCTTATAATCATCTTTTTTTTTTTTTTTTGAGAAGGTGAAAATCTACTATTTTATTTCAAGACTCCTAAGTCCCACTTACATACAAATAAATGACAGGAATGTATTTGCTGGTCACTGCTTGAATTTTGGAATATAAATCCACACTGATAACAGATACAAATCATTAGGTATTAATCCATGCTAGCCCCAAAACTAATTTACCATCACAGTAAAAATGAGTCACATGCACGTAAATGAATCTGCATTAACAGTCGGATTAGGTTCGATGTCCTCACTCAGCAGTTTAATTTAGCTTTCAACTTTAACCATCTGATGATGAACTCTTATTGGTTAAATGTGTACTGCCTAACACAGAGAACTATGTAGCAGAAAGTCAGACGTCTGGTCTTTATTTGGTAATTTCAATGAAGGCGGCACTTTATACTTCAATCTGCAGGTAATAGTGACCATTCTACCCAGGCAGAATAACTAAGGACAATTATGAAAGTGCAAAGGAAACCAGAGCCATCCAATAAGACAAAAAAGCCCACATGAGCTGAGCTGCTGTGAGTTGGTATGCACCCTTATATTTTAGCAAGGGTAGGCAAGCCAACGTTACTGATTGCACTTCTTATTTATTTGAACTAAGATTATGTTTTTCCTCTGAAAATCTTGCCAACGGATGCATTTCATTGCATCCAGTAAAATTTAAAGAATCAGTCCTAGTAACAAAATCACATTTAGAAGAAACATCATGCATGACACATTCAGAATCACTGTTTATTTTTTCTTTGTCTTTTTTCCCTGAATGTGTAGGTGTTTGGGTCTCTTGTGTTTCTTCTTTTGCACCAGACATGGACTGTTTGAAAACTATTTCATTAACTTCATCATTATCATTCACTTCAGCCACTTTAGATGTTCACCTCTCCCAAAATGTTGGTATGCAAACTGCTCTGCATGCATGGCTATCCCCAGAGCTCTTAGGAGTGGGAGGAGTTCCTGAAACCTCTTGTTTTCTCGTTTGGGAAAACCTGGTTATTTGTAGATTTCTGAAGAACATTTTTGAAGCATTTCTTTTTTTCTCTTTCCGTAAAATCATTGAAGGAAAATCGTATTTTATTCCTTTTTGAGCTAATTTCTTTCCGAGTAATTTCTCTTTGTTTTTAAATTGCTTCTTCAGCTGCAGTTTTTCTATAAAAGTGTCCGTTTCTTTTTATGTTGTTTCACTGCTGGATGTGATGACTTTGCTTCTGGCGCATCCCGGTCTCTAAAAAGTTCTTCATTTACTTTTTCTGAAGCGATAAATTCACGCTTCAAGAGCCTTTCACCAAAAAGGTAGTTGTTTATTGTTTCAGCAACTATTTTGGCAACATCATCAGACTCGAACTGCACAAAGGCATAGTTTTTGCTTTTGCCAGTCGTCCTAATTCTGGACAGTCTGAGTCTTGCGACAGTGCCAAACTTGGGAGAAATGTGCTTGGAGCTGGGGTTCGAAAAGAACTCGAGGTATGTGGCCCACATAGATTCTCCAGGAGTTTAGTTCTTTCTCACTGGCCGGCGGACCTGCATCCTCTGCTTCTGAAACTTGGCCTGCGCTTGCGGGTCCAGCGACAAGAGTGGCCTGACCAGACCAGAAATCTCCGCCGTGTCCCAAACGCACCAGCCCACGCGCTCCACGTGGGGGTCCTGGAACACCCCTTATAACCAACTTAAAACGCATTACGAAGTATCATTAAATGGAAGGTGGTTTTCAGTTTCTGCCCGTTTCTATCAGTAAAGGGAAAAGAATAAATGAATGCAAACTATGACATAAGTAATTTAGGTTGCAGAAAGTATTACCAGGGCGGCTGCCGTGGCCCAGCAGGCAGAGCTCCGACCTGCCGTGCTGGAGGTCTGGAGTTCGATCCCTGGTGCCTCCTGCCCATATGCAAATTAAAAAAAAAAAAAAGAAAGTATTACCATTAAGGAAACTTCTGAGTTATGAAAGTTCCTTGGTTAGATGTTTTGTTTTGGTTTTCTTCCTTGTTTAATAAATTTTCATCCATCTGGCATGGTTAAAATTAAATCCTTTTAAAGGTAAGAGGATAGAGTCTGCTTTCTCAAATGCTACTCTCACTGTAATCACATTTTAGCACCTAAGAATGAAATTTCAATAATCACAAAGATTGTTCGTGAAACAAATAGTACCTGATAAAAACATATTTGTATTATATCTATAAACATATTATAATTTTTAAAAATAGTTCTAGTAAACCAATAAACTATACTCCCTCCTTTTGAATGTTGCTTTTTAAAATTGAAATGGAATTTTACAACATATTCTGTTTTAGGATTATTATAATTTTCAGTTTCTTTGTAGCCTTGATTCTTTTTGTAAATTCAGCTTTCAGCATCAAATACGTATCACTTTTTTAATGCACAAGATTGTTCATTTAAAAAGAAATTTCCTATTTTTATTTAGTTTTTTTTTTTAAGTTAAACTTTCTTTTTTTTTAGGGTAGAAAAACATGTTTCACTTTGTCAATATTTGAGTTTTAATCTACATATCAACTCCTAATTCTGTAGTGAATTCAAAGATCACATTATAGTATTCTAATCATGAATTCAGAGTGGTGGAACAAAAAGCAAGGTTCAATACAATGTGCTGATTGGGGGTGTAAGGGTTGTTCAGGGGTGGAATTCTCACCCACCATATGGGAGACCGGGGTTTGATTCCAGGCCCATGTACTCCCCCCTACCCCCCACCAAAAAAAAAAAATATCAACAAATATGCTGCAATAATAGATAGCCACATGGAAAAAGAATGAAATGTGACCTCCATCATATTCATTGTACTGATCTCATCATTTTCCACCTGTGTGGTCTCCAGCAAAACCTTCACCTCTGGTCTTGTTTCCATACTTGTTGAACAAGGGAAATGGGCAAAATGATCTCTCTTCCCTCCTAATACCACAAAATATACACCAGTTTGGGAAAAGTTATATTTTATACTCATGCTACCAATACTGACTACAAGGGAGCATGGTATTTTGTCTTCAGAACAATGTTTTAAAATAATGTGATACTTGTTAGGATTTCCTGTGTTGAGAAAATCATATTCACAGATATTTTCTCATTTAATTGTCATACGATTGCGGCAGATCTCAAATATTCCGCAATGTGCGTGCTAACTGCAAAGGCTGTTGCATTTGATTGGGGCCTGCACTTTTCAGAATTAAACTACTCAAGCTAAGGCTTTGATGGTCCAAAAGTCCAGAATGGGAGAGTGGAGGAGATTGTCAAGAAAGTTCCCTCACATTCCAAGATTTTATAGAGCCAGATTCCATGTACGTACAACCCTGAATTTATGGTAGTACCATGTGGCTATTAACAAAAAAGGAAAAAAAAATTCTGACCCCACATTATTCTGCGTTTGGAAGTATGTTTAAATTAAAATATGTTTTAAATAAACATGACTTTCCTTCTGGAAATGCTGAAATCAGTAGATATGTTGCAGGGTATTGAATATTATTATTTAATAGCAACCTCAGTTCATTATATCTATACTCCTGTGAAATGAGAAAGTGATTTTCTTCATCTGATATAAATGTCAGGACTGAAAATAGGAAAGGCTATGAAAACTTTAAAACTGTGACTTTTCAGGAGGGAACGTATTAAATCAACAATGGCCTGAGTGAGAAATGGAGTACTAAGGGAATATTTAAGCCAAATGATATGGCACAGTAGGCAAATGTTTAGATATAGCATTCTCCGTGTCATACCCATTTCTAACCCAATGATGCTTATCAGTGAAACAATTTTTATTGCAGCTTGGTGCAAGCTAGAATACAATCCCGTGTGCAGAAAGCATGCATAGTGGCACTCATTTTCTTAAAATGATGCACAATTATTTATATATGATGCAAAACATTCAGCTTTCACATGAATTGTTTTAAGAAAGATTCCTGCCCCACCTACAAAAGCACCTTGATGGGAGGTGTTAATTATGTTTGTTCTGAAATCTGTCCAGAAGAGGAAGAAGTGGCCTTGCTAATTGTCTTCCACATTTAACCATATGTCAACCTAAAAACGCTCTTTACTGCACGTAGACTAGACAATGGCAGAAGCTAGCATAAAAGAGTAAATTCCACAAAATCCCTATTGGTTTATTTAATGCAATTTTTAACAATAATGCTTTGCTAAAAGTAGCAATCAGCCATAGGACTTCCCAAATAATCATCTTTCTTAAATGATATTTCATAATTCATTCTATTTCCATAAGCAAGTTTACTTGAAGTACACTGGAGTTAGAAAGCAAGGCTTTTGCTTTACAGATTTGAAAATAAGAAAGTTCTTTGAAGAAGTAACCTTTGAAATCAGGAAAGAGATTTCCAAAGTCAACTTGGAGAGAACGAATGCTCCCAGGCCAGCAAAGTTCAGAGGTAACTTGAAGTAACTTCAGTGAAGACATCCAGACATATGAAAAAATACTGATGTCAAAGGATTGGTCAACCACAAAAGCATATGTAAGAATTAGAAAGGCAAGTGTCACCTGGGCCTATGAAATCACTGTTGGAGTGTGATCATTTCTGTATTTTAAAATAATAAATAAAAGAAAAACTGGCTATTGGCATGACCATCTCTGTAGTGAAAGAATTTGCAGACTGCCCTGTCTTCATATCATAAAATTTTGGGTTAATTTAACTCTCCCTGTTCTGATTTCGTGACTAGCAAGCAACCCTCTGATTTTTGATCTGGCTTTCTTTGTAAGTCTTATAAAATGGGACAATGATCTGATCATAAAAACTTGAAATGTTTTTGGTCTAATGGTGGTCACTTCCTACTGAAATCTTGTTTCTTTTAGCTTCATTTCATAATCTTACTGGATTGGCTACAAACCAGTATTCAAATAAAATAGCTTGTTCAAAACAAGTGTAACTGATACCAATACCATAATTAGGATGTGTTCACAGGAATGAGTATCTTATGAATGACGTTAATGAAGACCTTAGGGTTTTATGTTTTTAAAAAAATAATTTAGAGACATTAATATGGTGTTTGCTAGGAGTCATACACTGTTGAAATACTTTCCAAATATTACCTAATTTAATTATCAAAACATCCTCAATGAAGTCGATATTATTATCTCCAATTTACAGATGAGGTAACTGAGGTTGGGTTTTGAGCTCTGGCTCTGGCCCCAGAATCAGATCCTAATGATGCTGTCAATTCAGATTGTATTAAATGGGGAGACCCTACGATCTAAAATCTTCCCATATATAAAAGCACATGCTCAAATTCATAAGAAATTCTATGGAGATACTATACTGAAATTTCTTCATTTACTGTTTCAGTACCTTTCCTTAGAAGCAACTTTTAACTGGAAATCTTCTAGTCAGGAAATATACTGCAGTCATTTATTTAATTGAAATCAATTAAAATAAGAGAGCTAAGCACTAATCAACACCATATGTTTTTCAATTAACTGGTAATACATATCTATTTCCCAAGCTCATGTTAACTAATGGGGCACTTTGGGTGGTTTATAACTATTTAAGACCATAATTAATTTGCAAAAAAATCAACTTTTAAAAACTGAAAGCTCTCCTGCGGTGACTAATTTCACTCTAGACATATATATATACACACACACACAAAGATACATGCAGACTTTTCAAACACTATTTACATATTTAATTACATTCATTTTGTAGGGATATTGGAGTTAGTAATGAAATCAGAAAAGAACAAAGTTCCTCTCACGAGGTATATGTAGACATTTTAGTCAAAATGAAAAAAAAAATTGAATGCTATTTAACTTATATTATCCCAACAAAAATTGTTAACTAAAATAGCCAAGGAGGCTCAACTACATAGAATCATCTATGTCTTCTGTGACAGCAATAGCTAGCTGCCAACCAAATGTGTGATGCTGTCACTAGAACACAGCTGTCCAGACAGAGACTACATTTGTGATCTTCTAGAATTCTCTCAGAATTCTGTCTTTCCAGAATTCTGGAATACTGCCCCTTCCCTCCAAAGATGTCCATGACCTAATACCCAGAACCTGTGAATATGTTACCTTACATGGCAAAAAGGACTTTGCAGATGTGATTAAGAGTTTGGACCTTGAAATGGTGACTTCATCCTGGATTATCTGGATGGGCCCAATCTAATCTCAAATTCTTAAGAGTAGAGAACCTTTCCAGGCTGGATCAAAGATATGCCATGTGAGCACTGCCACACATGGAAGAAGGGATCTATGAGCCAAGAAATACAGGTAGCCTCTAGAAGCAGGAAAAAGTAAGGAGACAGATTTTACCCTAGAATGTTCAGAAAAGAATGCTGCCCTGCAACACCTTGATTTTAGTCCAATGAGAACCATGTTGAACTTCTGACCTCTAGAACAGTTAAATAATACAATTGTGTTGATTTAAGTGAATAAATTTGTGGTAATTTGATACAGCAGCAATGGGAAACTAATACAGTAACCATATGGGCCAGTTTTCCCCATTGTTGGTGAAGGAGAATGAAGTGTCAATGTTGGATTAAGTCTTTTAAGAACAAGGTGTGTCTTCTCCTCTGACTCTTCCTGCTTCTGCTGTCAGGTTGATGGGAATTTCAAAGCCCTAGAATGGAGGAACCTTAAGATTGAAGGAGCCTGAATCCCTGAATCATGAAATGGAAGAAAGTCAGCTACACTTGACTGTTTCATGACAGAAATAACTTTCATTGTATTGCTCCCTTGACATTTGGGTTTCTTCAGCTATTAGCACTACTCTAACTTAATACCCTCACCTTAAAGTAGGATATTTATATACTGATGATTACAATAATGATTGTTTTTAAAAGTTACTATTATTGTGTTGGCAAAAGACAGCACCTTGTTAGAACCGATCAAGTTGCAATCCGTATCTTTAACTCCAACTTCGGTTACCAGAAATGGTGCCTAGTGAGGGACCAGAGAAGGAATGTGGGAGGAGTAGAGAAATGAGAGGCAGTAGCAAAATTTTTGAAATTATCCTACAGGCAAAAAGGAAGTAAATGGAAGACAGATTTGGGATGTCAGAGGATACTGCTAGCAGTACCACGAAGAAGCGCTTAGAGTAGAGAGATATGGAGACCAATTGCCATTGAAGTACTGAATTGGCATAGTTACAGAACGGGACAACTGAAAAAAAAAAACCACTTGAATCATCTCCTCTGTGGGTTAGATGAGGAAACCCAACTGAGAAAAGGCCTATAACAAAGCAAATACCTTGTTTGCCTCAGTCTTTATCTCTATGGCCTTATATATAACATTTAATTTCCAGACCTGTGCCAACTCATAGTGTCCAAACCTCTGTTTCAAGGCAGAAATGGTAACTGAGGGGAAATTTGAATCAGGAGCAAGGGCACCCAAAGAGGGATGGGAAAGAGGAAGAGAGAAAAGGAGGGAGTTGCAATAATAATGGGCAAATATGGACTGGTTTATGCATTTGTAGATTTAAAACAATAAATTAAATGGTTCACACTATCTAAAAAAGGTATTGTAGGAATGTAAGTCATTATCCTCCTCCTCACCATCAGAAAATCTTACATTTTACTTGTGTATCCCCTTTTGGTGATGATAATAAACCAAATTTAAATAGCTCAATGCTGTTTTGCTTGGCATACCACAAAAGAAGCAGTTGATAGACAAAGACACGAGACCGAAGCCAATGATTCTATATCGCCTAGGGCTAAACTCACGTCCTATCGGAAGTGTCCCGTTGTTCATTAAACACAAGCTTTGCCTTCCAAATGACATTAGGTTATCCTAGCAAGTGAGCTCTACTTACAGGGCTATATATATGCTAACCTTCATATGCCATCTGTTATTCTTTACTAATTCTAACACACTTTTTCCCTGATGTGTTTGCATTGTTTGGAAAATGAATGCTTCCCCATTATATTCAACAATAAAATTGCCCCAGTGGGTGTAATGAAGCAATAAAAACAGTATCTTTGATAAGTGTTGCCATCACAGTTTGAAATTTTATATTGCTGCTGAAAAGCAATTTCTAAAATAATTACTTGCGGGAAAATATATTAATAATATTCAAATACAGTCAAAGTTGCAAAGCTAATCTACGAGATCAGAAATTTGAAGTTACTGAAATGTTGTCCTTCATATGGCACATCCCCTGGAGTCAGATAGAGAAGCATGTATTTATTTTATAGATTTTTTTGACATCTGTGATGGTAGGTGCATTTATGGAGGTACAGCAAATAGGTTGTTTGAGGGTAATTCTTTTCTGTCCTAAATTTTTTTTAATCCATGTGTTAGCAACATTAATTTCATTTTAAATGAGTGAAAAGTTCTTTCAGAATTGTCTAGAGGTAATTTCTACTAATATATGTGTTAAGGGCTCTGCTGTGGTCAATGTGAATAATGGCTCATAGCCACAAGTTCATAAAGCAATTTTTAAGTTTAATTGTTGAGCTCTAAGAGTCAAGATTACAGCACTAGGAATCATCTGGAGTAACTTGGCATTGCAGTGAAATTAAATCTAGTTATTTGTTAAAACTGACCTCTGTGAATTACTTTATGCTATTTCAGTATTTTGTAGTATCCTACAAGGCTTTAAGGGCAGCCATCCAAAGGAAATAAATAATATGGCATATTTATGGGCTTTTTTTTTTCTCTCTCTCTCTATTCAAATAGCAGTCCAGCCTTGTACTTTAGGGTGTAATTTAAACTAACTTAAAATAATAATAGCATGGCCTATCACTTTACAAAGACTATTTATGAGGGATATTTTGTAAACTTCCAAAATTGACAAAAGTGCTGAAAATATCTAATGTTCATATTCAAGCTCAAGGTTTTTTTTTTCTCTCAGATTACAATTTTAAGGAAATTGGAAGTAATTATTTCAACTGTTGATTTAACATGGTGAGTTAATTTAAATGCAGTGTTCTCTATTTTCTTTATAAATATAGGGAGTACACAGGAGAAATTACTTTCTATATTTTTAATTTGGTTAGATGATTATTATTGGTCTAGTTAAATATACCTTTAAACAGTGTAACATGCTGATGTTTTAGTAGTATTTTGCCTCATGTGACCACTTAGAGATGTCCCAAAAGCATATACTTACTTTCTAGCATTAATTCTAGGATATGTATGATAGAATATGGACATTTCGGTTTTTAAATAGTTCTCTATTGTTTTTAAGTCTTTAACACATTTATTTATCAAAACATTAAAAGGCTAAAAAATGCAGTATTTGCAAAACAATAATTACTGAATAAATGTTCCCAAAGAAAGATAATTAAAGGCTATGACTAAAAATATTTTTGTGAACGATCAAAATGACCCAGCCATTAGTCATTCAAGCCTTTTAAAAATTAGACTTTGTGAGAAACTCAAGGAAACTGTGAAGATATTTTACTACTACTGATGCTTATATAATTACCCGGATGTGCCAATCTCTAAAAAATTATGGGTAATTTCCAGATCTTTCCAGCAAAGCAAGATTCTTCTCACTTCTCTCACACGCAGAAATGAGTATGATGATAATGGCTAAGAAGATGAAGTTTCCTCTTGGTGTGCTAACTTTACTTGTTCCTCTCTTTCTCCCCGCCACTTACATGATTCAGGTGAGTCTACTGGTCACCTTGGCCTTGGCCTCAGGCTTCGGAATAGAAGCCCAGCTCTCAAATCACAGTGACTTGTTCCAAAGGAAAATATACGACTCGCACTGGGCAAATCAGAGGACTTCTGTGAGATTTGAGGTTCAAATACTGAGAGAAAGTTGCTCCCTCTTCCCTAGATTACAAGCTCTAATACCAGTGTCAAGCAGCCAGTACCCACTAATTTTCTCACAGAATGAAAAAATAGATACTGTTATAGACTGAGAAAATGAAACTGTGTTGGTCGGCTTCCAAGGACTCCCAGCGATCCTCTCCTGTTGGTATTTAGGCTGTTGTTCTGCCTTGAAAAGGGCTAACCTGTGTCACCAACAGGTCATGTAGAAGAAACGATGATCTGTTACTGCTGAGGCAATGTCACAGAGACGTTAAACTCTCTTGGATTATCTGCTTTGAGGGAAGCAAGCTGCCATGTCATGAGGACACTCGTGCAGCCTTTGAAGAGAACGCCGGGGCAAGTACCTGATGCCTCCTGCCATGAGGCAGCATTAACTCACCCTCCAGGTATGTACATTATCTTGTCAGCACTTCTTCCTGCCCCAGTGAGGTCTTTAAGAGGATACGGAGCTCATAGCCGATATCTTGACTGCCACTTTGTCACGGTCAGGTTCATGTGTCAACTTGGCCAAGTGGTGGTTGGGCAAGTGCTGGCCTGTCTGTTGCGTTGAGGACATTTCATAGAATTAGATCATGATCATGTCAACTGCATCCACAGCTGATTCCATTTGTAATCAGCCAAAGGGGAGTGTCTTCTGCAATGATTGATGCTTAATCTAATCACTGAAAGCCTTATAAGGAGGATTCAGAAGAGACAACAGGCTCTTCCTGTTTCAGCTGGTGAGCCTCTCCTGTGGAGTTCGTCCAGACCCTCCGTCGGAATCGTCGGCATCACAGCCTACTCTGCAGATTTTGGACTCTGTGTTCCCACAGTCGCTTGAGACATTTTACAAATTTTATATTTGCAAGTGTTCCCTGTTGATTCTGTTTCTCTAGAGAACCCTAATACACACTTCATGAGAAACCCTGAGTCAGAACCACCCAGCTAAACTGCTCCTGAATTCCAGACTTACAGAAAATGTGTGAGACAATAAACAGTCATTGTTTGAAGCTGCTAAGTTAATTAGGTACACAGTGATTGATATCTAATACAGAAGTTTAGTAGGGGGATGAAGAAATGAGTGGCAGGAAGGAAAAGAAGGATTCACTCTTCAAACTTGAGGCCCTGACTTACTAAGGCTTTTCTTCTAACTCTTTAAATCATCCAGTATCCTTCCCATTTATAGGTGTCAATACATTTCCTATTACTTTTCTTTCTCAAGGTACTCAGTTTGGTTTTATATTATTTGCAGCTTAAAGGGCACCTATTAATACAGTTGATGAAGATGACAGTGAAGACGGCGAGCATGGCCGCCATTTAGTGAAATCTCTAATGAGCCTAGAGCTGGGCTAAAGGCTTAGTAACTATTATCTCTAAAGCTGTTAACAATGGCTAGATGGTCATTATTATGATCAAACTGTGATCGAGTGCCTAACAACTATGAGCAAAAAACAAAACTGGGTTTTAGACACAGGTCCATATAATTCCAAAGCCAAGGTTCTTTCTCCTATGATTCTATACTTCATATTTCCATGTAATGCCAGACAAGGCAGGAGAAACTTAATATTTCTCTTGTGAACTGTCCATTCACAAGAAATCATTTGTTATCAAAAATTAAATTTTGAATTGTTAGAAAATTAATGCTTCCTAATGGGTATCTCATATCTCAATCAAAGTGAAGAAGGCTTATCCTTTACTTGAAGCCTTCCTCCACCCTTTCCCCTCCAGGCAGAATTAATTCTTCCATCACCTTGATCATGTAGTATCTTAGTCTTAAGGCTAACATAACCCTTTTACAATGTATTCTTTATTACTTATAAATGCCTTTCTCTCCCCACTAGATTATGAACTTTCTGAGAACAGTAATACAAGCTTAGTCATTTTTTCCTTACTTTTCTATTCTAATGATACCAATTTTAAAACAGAGGAAATCATTAAAAGTTCTCAGAATTTATTATATAAGGTATTAACAGGCATTACATGAGTGGGTCAATGGAATCAAAGGACAAATTTGTTGGAAATATTTGTATTAAATACATATAGGATTTTCTCCTCCAGGACATCTTGGAATTATTAATATGTAGGTTTCTAGGAAATTGTCCATTTCCTCTAAGTTGTCTAGTTTGTTGGCATACAGTTGTTCATAGTATCCCCTTGTGATCTTTCTTATAACTCCAGGATCCATGGTAATGACCCCCCCACACCTTATTTCTGATTTTGTTTATTTGCATCTTCTCTCCTTTTCCCTTTGTCAACTAGCTGAAGGTTTGTAGATTTTAGTATTCTTCTCAAAGAACCAACTTTTTTTTTACTGATTCTATTACTTTTTTGTTCTCTACTTCACTTATTTCCACTCTAATCTTTGCCATTTCTTTTTTGTATTCATTTGCTGTTCTTTCTCTAGTTACTCCAGTTGTTTAATTAGGTCTTTGGTTTCAGCTTACTCTTCTTTTTTGATGGAAGTTGTATTAGTTTGTAAACTGCTGGAAGGCACTATACTAGAAACAGAAAGGTTTTTAAAAAGGGAATTTAATAAGTTACAAGTTTACAGTTCTAAGCCTATGAAAAGGTCCAAACTAAGGCATCCAGGGAAAGATACCTTAATTCACAGAAGGATGATGGGTCAGTAACACCTCTGTCAGCTGGGTAGTCACATGGCATCTGCTGGTCCCTTGTTCCTGGGTTCCATTGCTTCCAGCCTCTGTTCCTGTGGGGGTTCCTCACTCTGCTTCTCCAGGGCTAGAGTTCATCCCTTGGCTTCCCTTGGTTCTCTCCAGGTTCTGGCTTTCTTACTGTCTCACAGCAACATCTGCTGGGCTCCAAGCATCCCCAATATCTGTTCTCTAAGTGTTGGCATCTGTGTCAGCTCTGCTCTGAAATTTCTGTCAGCTCTGTTGTTTCTGACACTCTTCAAAATGCTTCTTCTTTTAATGGATTCCAGAAAACTAATCAAGCCCCACCTAAAATAGGTGGGCATTACATCTCCATCTAATCAAAAAGTCACACCCACAATTGGGCATAGCACACCTCTGTGGAGATAATTTAATCAAAAGATTCCACCCTACAGTACTGAATCAGGATGAAAATGGCTGTCCCCACAAAGATGGATCAGGATTGAAGCATGACTTTTCTGGGGTACATAATGTTTTCATATGACCACACAGGTACTAACCGTATTTTGAAAGAGAGCTCTAAGTCCTTCATACATAGGAGATAAGTAGTGAGCCTTTGTGCATATAAAAAGGCTTTCAATGGTTATTGATGATTAAAATTATCATTCCTGATTGACTAGATTTCATATACCTTGCTTTTCTTCTGCTATTTCTGCAAATTCCAGAATTTCTGTGCTCTGAGATTTGATAAGAAAAATACAAGCAAACAAAATACCATAATCTGATCTCTTTATTGCTTTTGCCATATTGTTTTGCCATATGAAATTATTGTTCTCCCTGCTTTTCTAGTCTTTTATTTCACCAAGCTATATTTATATGCCCATTGTAGATTTTACTTTATATCTCAGCTCACAGAAACATGAAAGAGGAAATGCATAAGTTATAAATAGAATGTTTTAGTCAATGCTTACTTAAAGAGGCAACATCATTAACAACACTGATTGACAATACAGCTAAATGTAAGAGCTATCCAAAAACAGAGTGATTGTTCCTGCAAAATAGTAAGATGCTAAGCCCTGGAAATATTCAAACTTTAATTTTTCATCTGGCTAGTTCAGTACAATGTGAAATTGGACATACTGGCTCCAAACTTAGGATTACTATAAAATTATATGACATACACCAAAGAAGGGACAGAAGATACAAACTAGCACCTACTGAATCTTACCTTTGGGGACAAATTATGCTAATCTTGGGAGACAGGTCTTCTAGTTGTCCCCATTATTCAGACAGGAAAATTAAAAATGAAAATGATAAGTAAATTTCTAATAACACAGCTTTTTAAGGACAGTTCTCATTCGAATGAAGTGTGACTAACAGTAAGGCCAGAAATGGAAAAAAATTAATATGTAGTTAACAAAGGATATGCATAGAGGTGATACATAAGCATAATGTATTAATTATACTTTAAATAGTAAAGATAAAATATGGAGTTATATCGAAAGAGACTCAAAATAATCAAAATTAATATTTCCTATCATGAATGATTAATATTTGTTGGAAACTCTCTTAAGATTTTACTTGTTCTGATTTATTTAATCATCAAAGAACCTATGGAAAAGATACTCATATCTTTCCCATTTTACAAATGGTAACCCTGTTCAAGGAGGTCAAATAGGTTCAAGATCACACAACTAGAAGCTGTCAAAGAGGAAGCCGGGACCTCCAGAATCCATGCCCTAACTATTGCACACATAACCCAGAGAGAATTTACATATGATAAGTTTGATAAGGTAATTAACACAAACAAATCAATTCATTGTCTTATTAAGCTTTAATTACAGAAGATGACATAGTCAACTGAGAGATCTTTTAATAGTGCATTTTGCTTTGTTCTTGTTTTAATTTTTGATGTTCTTGATGCTTATCCAAATATACATGTCATAAGTTTTCCAGCCTTATACTTATAAAAATGGGTTTTACTTAGATGCAGAAATTGAAAAAGTGGAGGTGGCTATTCTGATAAAAGAAATATAAAAATACACTACTTGCATAATTTTGACAAAGTTGACTTATGTTCTCAGTTACCCATTGAACTTAATTGTAGAAAATCAGTTGCTTTCTGGGAACACACACACACGTAAACTCACAGAGCAAACCAAAATTAGAGTGTGTTGAAAAATTGAGATGTAAAATGAGTCCTGACAAAATGAATTTAAATGTACTACTGTGGCTTTTGAAGCATAAGTCTTTCCTATTTGAGTATAGCAAACTGGGAAGATGGAAGACATCAGGCAGATTTACTTTCTCTCACAGTTTTTTTTTTTAATCTATAAAATAAGATTTATTTGACTCCCTACACTTTACAAGAGTGATGTAAGGATTAACCAAATTAAAATCTAACATGCAAGAAAGCTCATAACTGAGCCTACCAATAGGTTTTATTGAATCAGTTGCTTCTGACTCTGATATTCATCTTCCGAAAAGGTCTTTGGAAAAATTTGGTAGAGCATTTTCTGGGGAGACCTGAGGGTCAGCTATATCTCATTCACTTCAGAAGCAAGTGAGTGGAACTTTCAAAGATATGACAGAAATAGTCTCCCAGTGGCATACAGAGAAGTGTGCCTGGCTGAAGCTAGCAACAAGGACTGTGAACCTTGAATTTCCTTGGTATATTTGATAGCTTTCTGATAGGTATTATCAGAGGAGGAGCAGTCAGAAGTTTCCAAAATGTACAGGGAGGCAAAACCAAAGAGAGAGTGCTGTTGAATCACAGCCCTTTAAAATTTGAACAGAATGGAATCGGATGATGGCATTTTGTCATAGGACATGAGGGAATCTTTTTTGCCTGTTATGTAATCCTTGTTGCCAGTTTACAGCTCCATCTGCAGATTCCAAGGGGATCCTCACTTTATGGAACTAATAAAGTGGCACTAAGATTGAGACACAAGTTAAGTGTCTCAGTCTTAGATATGGCTACCTGGAGTCACTGACAGTAGTAATCTAGCAGAGAAGTGAAGGTGATAAAAAGACACTACTTCTCAGATTCATTCAGTCAGCCTATAATATTTACTCAAGTCACACTGTGAACAAAACACAGCGACACTGCTATATATATATATCTATATATATATCTATATATAGATATATAGATATCTTGGGAGAGTTACAAAAAGAGGAGGAGAGATGATGCATTGCCTTGAAATTCTTAAACTTACAAAACAGAAAGCTTCTCATAGACATGCCACAAATACTCCCATTCATGTTCAGTCTTGCAAGCAAATTAAATAGGCTATGAAAATAAACTTAATAGTGGAAGCTAATTAAAGAGACCGGCAAACACAATGGGTATCGATTCAACTGTACAGACACTTGGAAGGCATTCATATTTAGGAAAAAAATGGGTTCATTCTATTGTTCATACTTTTAAAGGTCCTCTGTCTATATCTGCTGTTGTGTTATTTATGTGAGTATATTTTTAATAATAAAGTTGCTTTGGGAGGGAAAATAAACATGAACCATAAGCAAACCGTTTCTATTTCTTGCATCGTAAATCCTTCCAAGAGGCTCTGCTGGGCCCCATGTACTTGTCCCAAATTTGCCTCAGAGACTTGCAAAACAATAGCATGGACTTCCCTAATGGGATGCCATGCCCCTGGGTGAACCTGTGACCCTATCCTGAGCTCTTACTTAAGAAACTGCAATACTGCTAAACCACAGAATGCCTGTACTGGGAAGGACCGCATCGCTGTGCTGTTCTCAGAAAGACTGCAAATATCTGACGCCCTTCTGCCAGCCACTGCCAGGCCCCTTCAGATGTTCCCCAGGCCCCTTCCATTAATTTTCTAGCTCCTCATTTCCATTCCCTCTTGTCCCCTTTAAAAAAAAAATCTAACCAGTTCTGTGCTAATCAGAGCTGAGACCAGCAATTGTTGGCTTCTCTTATCCTGTACTGCAGTCATTTGAAAAAAGTCTGGCCTGCCACTTTAACTATTGTCCAGGGCTTGTCTATGACACTGTGCACCAGTAAGTTTTGTTGTATTTTTCTAAGATTATTTGTTATATACATTCCTAAATTAGCCTTATTTCCTCAAATGTATTTGTGAAGAACTCTAGCAAGAAATCAAGTTATCGCCAACCTACCACCATCCTTCTAAGTACACTCATTTACTTGGCTTTCTTTGATGAGTTTATCTTTAATAGAACAATAATTTAATTTTTTTTCACTTATCTGAACAGCTGAGCACATAAAAGTCAACTCAGGATATATATGGAGATTATAAGGCAATTATATGTTCAACCTTACTATTGAGAGGCTATAAGCATAAATATTCATTTCAGAAGACCAATTCTTTACCTTAGTAATGGGACATAGCATATATTTGATCTTAATTGTCAGATATCTTGAAAACTGTTGCATCCATAATTATACTCAATTATAATCAATTACTAATATACTATTTTGGATGATATTCTTTAAATGAAAGAAATCCATAGAAAACTTAGGAGCTAAATTCAAACCATCTATGTCAGCCAACCTCCTAGGACATGATTCTGTGGAAGACAAAGCAGGAGTTATTGAGTGGTAATTTTACCGTTGAGTTTAATACTCATTTAGAAACCTGCATTATCAATCAGTAAGTTGTATCTCCAAATGTTAAATATATATCATGCATTCACACTGAACGCTATCTTAAGAAGCTAATGTTTTAACAGGGATGATATTTTCCTCTATTCAGAAAGCACAGAGACACAACTTGTTTGAAAGTCCTATAGTTATATCTCTGGAACAAGAGTCATACATATATGTGAATTGAGAATTTGGAAAGTCTGATTATATTTAGCATCAATGTGCCTAAGGGCTTGGTCAATTAGCCTCATTTACTGATCACCCAAAGAACAATAAAGCTATAAAAGAAAAAAATGTGTGTATTCCAAAATACCACACCAAGAAGGAGATGATTTAAGTCAAGAAAAGATATGGTTCTTGAGCTCAAAGAGCCCACAATCCATTATAATGAAAATGGATACAGATAAATATAAAATCAATACAAAGAGGATGTTTCTAACATTACATTTTATTACATATGTATCTCTAAAATGCATTCCTGTTAATATGCAAAAGCTTACTGAGAGGTGATTCACTCTCTGTCTTTCACCCTCAATAGACTGTAAATTCCTTGAAAGCAGAGACTGCATTTTATCTCTAGAACATAACAAATGCTCTCAAAGAATTTTATGAATGAATAGTCCTCAGCATTCATAAAGACAGACTGCAAAGCCAAAAAGATGCCCTAAAGATGTAATTATCGGTAGACATCTCACCCTTTTCTCCCATCTTTTCATAAAATCCCATTCTCTGAACCATCTCCCAGGGTCAGTGGGTCACAAAACCTCACTCTAGAATTTGCAGCTTATTTGTGTCATGAGGGGGCAGCTGGCCCAAATGGGGAAAATCGGATTCTCTCATGTCGTCACTGGGAATTTGGATTCAGAGACTAAACTCAGAGTCTCGTTTGGTGGTAGAACGAGGAGGTAATACAGAGTAGTGGCATGTGATGGCAATAAATCAGGTCTATAGAAAAAGGCAGCAGAATGCAGCCTTGGGGCAGAGACAAACAGAGGAGAAAAATCAAGTGAAAAGATAGGAAAGCAGGAGGATGACAGAAGAAATTGGGGCAGAGGGGATGAGAAGGCAAAAATGTTCTAGTGATTCCTAAGTGAGTGTCTTACATTTCTTGGGTACACACGGGTGCCCCACTGAATATCCTGTCCTAGAGCCTGCAAGATCAGCCTGTATATTTCCAATATATTTCTCCTTCTTCCTTTGCCCTTCTAAATCTAGTTAGATAATGTTTTCAATTAAGCCAAGTTATCACTGGCTCTGATAGCAGATGCCTAGTCAAGGTCTTACAACCAGAATTCTTGCCTAGTTTTCTCTATCGTGCAAATTCACTCTCTATCTTAGTAATGATAGCTGCACATATGGTAATTCTCTAAAATTCCTTGGCATTAGAGGAGTCGTATTTTTGCAGCATCACTAATAATCTAGTTTTCTACGCATCTCTGTTCTCCTCTATGATATAGGAAAAACTTGCCAGTTTTTTTTACCCAGTTATTGCCTGTAAACCTCGAAGTATTGAGGAAGAGAAATAAGTGGAAAAAGAGAGTAGACAATCAAATTCTGCCTCAATTTATCTTCTTGCTGCCACTCAGCATACTGTCTACTCATCTACCCAATCTTTCCTCCACAGGACAGAAATAACAACAAAACTTCTATGCTTCCTTCTCTTCATATAATTTTGCTACATTTCATTATGCATATATCTTCCTGCAACAATTTAAAGTCAAGAAGATTGGAGAGAAATTGATTAGCCTGGATCAAGTGGCTCCAATTCACCTGTTATGAGGTAATAAATTGTTGACCTTTTAGAAACACATTAGAGATGTTTCACTTAAGAGATTCTCTTCTCTTAGAACTAATAATTCTCTAAAATGTCAGACTTTAATCCTTCATCACTAACTAAATCAGGCTTAATATGTTTCTCCTTTCAAGTGGCTTATTTTAAATCAGTCAAAAAGGCCATTCCTAATGTCAATAATAAAGATGATTTCGTGGGAAAAATCAAAGGCAAATAAATGCTCATTTTAGGGTTAAATTATGTATAAAGCTTGTTTTTTGTTTATAATTAGAAAAGTAAAAATAGAGCAAAGCATAGTTAGTATAGAAGTATTTAAACTATTTAATCTAAAATCATTCATTTGCACTTTTGTTTACAGCCTTTCGGAGAACAAAGCACTATGTAATATTTAATTGTAAGATACTGGGTTAAGAGGCATACCCAAATTAATTACATTAAGGTGAAAGGAGCCTAAAATGTGTTATTTTAGACCAATGAAGGATTGTTTAAACATAATGGTTATAGTGCATTTATTTGGAGGTAGTATATAAATTGTTAATTAACTAAAATCTTTTTTTAGCTTCTGCTGAAAAAAATGCAAGTTAATCTGGAAGCTTATAAATCACATTCCTTTCAGAAAGCTCTTTTCATATGGAAAGGGCATTTTGCAAAGAACAGATGTACTTACAGGAAATTAGTCATACGACAGTAAATTTGGCAAATTACCCATTTTTAATGAACAATACTAATGTCATAGTTTGGCGTGGAACTCTAAGGCAGGAGTTTACGAAAAGCCAGATAGTAGCTATTTTAGACTTTGTGAACCACATATAGTCTCTGTTACTTATTTTTCTTAGCTTTTTATGGTTTATTTGTGCAATCCTTAAAAAAATGTTAAAGCCATCCTTAGCTTGCCAGGAGTACAAAAATAGACCAGGGGCTGGATTTGGCCTGTGGACTAGTTTGTTGCTTTAAAGCAGAGTGATTTGACTGTCATGTAACAAGATGTTTCCCTCTAGAAGTAGGTAGAATACTTGCTTGGGGTATTTCACATTCGTATTGGTTCCTAATTGAACAATATTATGTCTTGTCAAAACACTGCAGTAGGTTTTATAGGTATCAGGGTGAATCAGTTTTAGATCCACTACTCTAAAGTTGGTAAAGGAAATTTATTTTAGCACATTCAAGGCATTAAATAATACAAGGTAGAAAGTAAGAACGCTAGAAGAAAGTCCCAGACCACTGATGTTTGAAAAATATCGTTGATTGAGTCACTATAACTCCAGAGGTTTCAGAGGACAAATTTTCCATGAACCAGATTCTGGTCCACAGCTGGAAACAGTCTCACCAGCACTCAAAAAGCGAACAGTTCCAGGGAGAATAACAGTAACCAAAATTACAAGAGACTGATTAAAAGTTTAAGTCCCAGAAGCTCTTATCCTCTTCGCCTATTCATTCTCTCCTTCTTAGGCAGATTTACACAGGAAGTTAATTCATGAAGCAAACAATTATTATAGAATAGAAAAGAAAAGGAAGTTTGAGGGGTCAGATTTTTCAATTATTTAATGGCATCAGCTAAGATGCCATCCATCACATATGGGGAAACACCAGCCTGTGCTATGGGTCAGAGCAATCCTCTCTTGGACAGTGCTACAGAATTGCCACCAGATCTGCTTCTGTGACTTTGCTTTGTTCTCTGTTCCAGGCAAAACAAGTTCTTTCTAACCAGATCCCTCTTCTCCCATTAACCCCCTGGAGCCATTTACTTATTTTATTCCTTCAAGTTTACAGATTTCTTCTGAAACAGTTTAGTTATATCAGCAGAAACTGACTCTGATCACTCACTCTCTTTCTGGTGGCTAGAAAAGGTGTTTTTCCCCTCTTTTTCTTAGTTTGAAGCAGAGCTTAAATATTTATCAAATTTCCTCAAATATTCATCCAATTTACAATTTGTAAATCTCAGACTTACAAAGCCATCTTGCCAACGACACTGCCTGCGTGGATAAATTCCCATGGAAATCCAGGAGGGGAAGCCCCTCTCGTTTTGTTTTCTTTATTAGAGAAGTTCTGGGTTTACAAATCAATCCCACATAAAACATTGGACTCTCACGTACTGCTCTACTGTTAACATAGTACATCGGTGTGGGACATTTGTTACAAGTGATGATAGTGCATTTTTATAATGGTACTATTAACTACAGTCCATAGTTTAACTTAGGGTTCACTGACTGTGTATGTACCCCTTTCATTTTAATTTATGGGTGCTACAGGGAATGTTTCGTGATGTCATTGACACTGGAAGTAGGTCTTCAAGATAAGCAGCAGTCTTCATCAAGAGCCAGGAGTGAGGAGGTAGAGATTTCAGGTGGAAGGAATTTAATTCTTTACTCATTTCTGGCATATAGAAGAGCAACTGATGTTTGAAAATAGACTTTGCATTCCATAGCATTATCAATTTTAATAATTTATCTGGAAAATATTTGGATTTATTATGTACATGATCATATAGAAATAATGCTGTTTTTACTTCTTCTTTTCTTTTAATTTGGTATTTATTATTTGCTTATTGTACTGACTAGGATTTTCAATACAATGTTGAAGAAAACCTGGAATCTTTTTCTTCTTCTCCTACCAGCCCAGAAGGTTCTTTAAGCTTCCCATTCTTGTCAGGCTTTAGACACCATTAATGGGCTCCATATTTTAGATTGTCTTTTCCTAGCCTCAGCCCCTTTTACTAACTGATAGTAAATCTTTTACTAAGCTTTTACTAATTTGATCATTCTTTATTACCATAAGAAATTTTTTAATATATTTTTTGGTCCAAATTTTCCATTTCCCTTCAATGCAAGGTTGAACTGATTTATTCTGTCATCCATAACTAGAAGCTTCACTTTTTCCATTAAAAATATAGCTTGGAGATAGTTCCATGGTAATCTACAATGGTCTACATCATTTATTAAAATGCACTGCAGCATGTACATGGTGTAAATGTATCATAATTTAGCAATTGTTCCTTTGACAGGCATTTCAAAGCTTAAGCAACAAGCAAGGCATATCAATTGATATAGCTCACTCTTTGGTAATGAACTGGTTGTCACTGCAGCACTTTTTTGACTGAGATCATTTTTTTTCTCTTTTATGTATCCTGGAATGGGTGATAAGAAAGTGTTATGTTTTGAAAATTTGCAACAAATTTGGAAGAAGTTATTTTATAAAGATGTATCAGAAAACCTGTGATCATCAAAGACCTCCTCTTTCAGTGTGATCCTAAGACTGTCTCTGATTGATTGATTGATTAGAAAAGTTGTAGGTTTACAGAAAATTCATGTGTAAAATACAGACTCTCCACATACCACCCTATTATGAACACTTTATATTTGTATTTATATTTAGTGTGTTATATTTGTCACAATTCATGAAAGAACAGTTTAATAATAGTATTATTAACTATAATCCCTTGTTTGCAATAGGGTTCATTGTAAAAATCTTTTAAATTTTATTTTAGTAGCATATCTACAACCTAAAATTTCCCCTTTAAACTACCTACCAATATATACTTTGTGCTGTTAATTACATTTACAATGTTGTGTTCCCATGCCAACATTTTACCATCACCCCAAATAGAAACTTTGTACAACTTAAGCATTAAGTCCACATTCCCTACTCCCATCCTGGCCCCTGATAACTCATATTCCAGATTCTAACTCCATGCATTTGCTCATTCTAATTATTTCATGTCATTGAAATCACACAATATTTGCCCTTTTGTAGATGGCTAATTTCATTCAATATGATGCCTTCAAGATTCACCCATGTTGTTGCATGTTTCAGGACTTCATTCCTTTTTACAGGTGAATAATATTCCATTGTATGTATATACCACATTTTATTTATCTATCCATTGGTTGATGGACAGTTGAGTTGCATCCACCTTTTGGCAATTGTGGATAATGCCCCCATGAACACTGGTGTGCAAATATCTATTCAAGTTCCTGCTTTCAAATGATTTAGGTATATACCTAGAAGTGGGATCGCCAGGTCATATGGTAATTCTATGCCTAACTTTTCAAGGAATCACCAAAAAGTCTTCTCAGCTCTGCACCATTTTACATTTCCACCAACAGTGAATAACTGTTTCTATTTCTCCATGTTCTTTCCAACACTTGTAATATTCTGTTTGTTTTTTAATAGTAGCCATTCAGGTGAGTATGGAATGATATCCCATTGTAGTTTTGATTTGATAGCTCTAAGAGATAATGATGTTGAGCATCTTTTCATGTGCTTTTTGGTCATCTGTATATCCTCTTTGGGTAAATGTCTATTATCTTTTGTCTGCTTTGTAAATGGGCTGTTTGTCTTTTTATTGTTCACTTGTAGGATTTCTTTGTATCTTCTGGATATTCAACCCTTATCAGATATATGGTTCCACATTTTTTATCCCATTAAGTAAGTTGTCATTTCACATTCACAATAAAGTTCTTTGATGCACAGAAGTGTTTAATTCTGATGAGGTTCCGTTTACGTAATTTTTCTTTTGTTGCTTGTGCTTTGGGTATAAAGTCTAAGAAACCACTGCCTATCAGAAGATTTTGAATATTCCCTACATTTTCTTCTAGGAGTTTTATAGTACTGGTTCTTATATTTAGGTCTTTGATCCATTTTAAGTTGATTTTTATATATAGTATGAGATAGGTGTATGACAGCATATCCAGTTCTCTCAGTAGCACCATTTGTTAAAGAGATTATTCTTTCCCAATTGAGTGGGCTTGCAAGCCTTGTGAAAAATTAATTGGCTATAGATATGAGGGTGTATTTCTGAACTCTTAATTTTATTCTGTTGGTCTATAAATCTATCTTTGGGCAAATATCATGCCATTTTGACAACTTCAGCTTTGTAATAAGTTTTAAAGTCCAGAAGTGTTAGACCTCCATCTTTATTCTTTTTCAAGGTGTTTTTGGCTATTTGGGACCCTTTACCTTTCCAAATAAATTTGACCATTGGATTTTTTTTTTATTTCTACCTCAGATCACCCCCTACCATATTTTCATGTCTATTCTACTAATATAAGCATGCCAAATACTAGAATTAGGAAATTCAAGTGCATTGTTCCCTATTCATATTTGAATTAATTGTTGATCATTTTGCCTGGACGCTATTCATTTTACTTCCTATTTTCCAAATAATTGCCAGAAAGATAAAATTTAGATTTCATAGAGTTATTTTGCCTTTTAAGAGACAAGATATCTTGTTAAGCAATGACATCTTATTACATAGCACTATAAATTCATAATGAGAAACCACTGGGGCCAGATGTGCTTAGGTATTCGGAATATTTCAGATTTTATAAAGGTAACGGATGTACGTACTCCATATATAACACTCTCTTTTCTTTATAGAACAACAAATCATAAACACAATATTTCTGAAAACGTATACATATTTATACCAAATAGAATCAAGATTTTGAGTAATCTCAGATCAGTACAAGTCACGGTTTGCCACTAAATGAGTTTTGGCAACAAAATTACAAAAATATTTCTAATTTCAGAGACTTGTAGATTTTGGAATTTTACAAAAGGGATTGTGGATCTCTGCTCTCTAGTCCTTTTCCTGAGTTAGAAATATTGGAAATACTGAAGTTAGAAATATTGGAAATCATTGTTTGATGCCTCCTGTACTAGTTAGGGTTCTCTAGAGAAAAAATCAACAGGGAACTCTTGCAAATATAAAATTTATACAAGTGTCTCACATGACCATGGGAACGCAGAGTCCAAAATCCGCAGGGCAGGCTGTGAAGCTGATGATTCTGATGGAAGGTCTGGATGAACTCCACAGGAGAGGCGCCCGGCCGAGACAGGAAGAGCCCGTCTCTTCTGAATCCTCTTTAAAAGGCTTCCAGTGATCAGATTAAGCATTAATCATTGCAGAAGACACAAGACATTGTGAATGTAGCTGACATGGTCATGATTTAATCCTATGAAATGTCCTCATTGCAACAGACAGGCCAGCACCTGCCCAACCAGACAAACAGGTATCACCATTTGGCCAAATTGACACATGAACCTGACCATGACACCTCCTTCCTCTTTTCTCTCTGTATTCAACATAATGGCTAGCTCCATTTTCTCAGTATCTTTCAATTTATTACTTA
Source organism: Myrmecophaga tridactyla (assembly GCA_004026745.1). Lineage (NCBI taxonomy): Eukaryota > Metazoa > Chordata > Mammalia > Pilosa > Myrmecophagidae > Myrmecophaga > Myrmecophaga tridactyla. The sequence goes on from PVIY010006792.1 coordinate 43,448, forward strand.
CTGCCACTCCATTAAATCAGAACTTTGTCTTTCCCACCTGGACAGTTATGATTACTTCCTAATTGTTTTCTCTTACTCTAATCTCCCCAATTTCAATCGAACGTCCATAGCAATAGCTGCCAAAGTGACCACCTAAAACTCAACCAGCAATATCACCTTTTAATTTGAAGCCATTAATGACTCCTATCGCCTGTAGGCTAAGAGTCTTTGATTACTTGGGTCCCTCTATTTTTACAGATTTTGTTGCTGTTGTTTGATAATACACGATTCCCAAGTCATATTAATTGAGAGTTCTCCATATACACCATTCCCTTTTGTGCTTCTGGATCTTCATATTTGTGAGTGCCTTTGTGTGGAATTCTCTTTCACCTCTTCTCCAGAAAAACTCTCATAGACTCACTTCAGCATTAGATCACCGCAGCACTGAACCTTAGCCTTCCCCAGCACACGCCACCACAACCATCACACTTTCCCTATAAACTGCTATACCGTTTTCTACCTAGCTAATGTAGCTTTTTGGAGGTTTTTTGTTTGGTTTGTTTTTTTTTTTACAGAATTTAACTTTTAATAATTGTTGTTCTACCATCACCAGTATGACAATGCCGTTACATGGGAAATAACTTACCCTGACATAGACAAGGGAATTTCCAGTAAATTGAAAAACAAAGTCTCCTTTCTCCACTACCTATGGTAGCTCAATTTCTTCCAGAACATTGTGGCAGTAGCACATAAGATACAGAGTATTTATTCACCATGTTCTCTAGTTGAAACTAACAAATTGTATATGTTTGTATAAGTATGTGTGTATATTTAGGTACTTGTATAAAAGTATTTATACACGCACATAGAAATATATACATGCACACATATAAACACATATGCATACATAAATATAAAATACATGTATATGTACTTGATGTATATATTGAACATTAGAATGATTTTTTTTCCTTTATTGCTATTTACTTTTACTATGGAGGTAAAAATATATGTTATTATGAACTCCCAATTATTCTTTGCCGAGGTTTAAAAATTATCAACTTGTGGCCAATCATATCATATCTATAAGCACTTCCCCATCTCCAACCTTTTATTTTGAAGCAAATCCCAGATGTCATAACATTTCATTCATAAATAAGGTAAACTATAAGTTCATGAAAGTTTAAGGAGTATTGATGTAGAGTGTTCTTAAGACTGAGTAGCTTCACAAATTTTGATGAGGCAATTTTGATAAGAGATTATTTAAGGTCAATTTGCTTTATTTTATAGATTCCTAATTACTTCAGAATTTGATGAAAATATATATTTCTTTGTAGCTGTGTGCTTCTAATCTTCTTACCAAAAAAAGACAAATTGTTTGTTCTTTTTAAGCCATTATTATAGACCCCCAATGGTGTATAGGCTAAATATCTGACAGTAAGCAAATTACAGAGTATACAAAAAGTTGGTGCAAAGATTGAAAAAAAATTGGAATGTAATATAAATTAAAGTGTCTCATGGTATGGTTGATTCCATTTGAGTTTTGATTCTTTATTCATCAAAGCTTCTAGGATTTCCATAAAAGAAATATCTTCGTGACTAAGTAGCAGATATGAATGCCCTAAGTGAATGCATAGAGAAACCATAGGCTTTGGAGTATCTTTCTCAAAACTATCTATTCCGAAGATCTCATTAACCACCTTCAAGTCTGCTGACAATAAAAAACACATAGACTTCGCCAACCAGCACCCAATTATAAAAAAAAAGAAAGGTCTAGGATGACAACCTACTGAATAAACAAAATATGCATGTACTTTTAAAATCATCATAAGATCAGAGTAATATCTGAAGTCAAAGATAAATAAAAATTCATTAAAAATAAAGGCCATTTTCTTCATATACCTCCATACCTCCATGGAGGTACATGGAATGTGGAACAGTCAACTTTATTTTGCACCTGCTTTACTACAGCTAGTAAAGAGCTAGGCTTGCATTACAATGGATTAACTATAAGACCTTGGACAAGCCACTCACTGCTCTAAAGCTTTTCTTCATCTTTATAGATGAAGATTTATAAAAACAGAAATACAATAAACCTACCTTCCACGACAGTAGTAAAAACCAAATAAGAGAATGGATGCAAAATTACTTTTGCAAATTGTAAAGCTCTATGTAAAATGTGTCTTTAAACTTACCATAAGGAATATTTGGAATATTCCACAATAGAGACAGATTAAATGATAGAATAATTGCTATGTATTGTTAACAAAATAAGAACTACAGGAGAGTTTTGAAAATGAAAATGAAAATCTTGAAGCTGTTAAGGCCTTTTTTTTCTGATTGTACTCATCTAAATATTCAGTAATGATATTATATAACTCAGTTAACACAATACATTTTTTCCCTTTTGCGTGACTTTGTTTAATCACCTGATAATTATCTCTGAACTCTTTCTTCACGCAACCAGGCTTTTCCAAAACTCAGTTCAGTTAGGCATGCCATTTCCATTTTTAAAATAAGAGTTTAGTTTCACCAATCTATACTTCCTAGAATAATGACATGCAAACTTTTGAATATATGAACTATCCTAATTATATTTCAATTCTCTGGTTTCTCACCAGCCGCCTTCATTTTTCAGAAGCAAACATTTAGCCTTTAATTATAAGTATTCTCAGACCATCTTCAGGCAAGAGAGACCCAATGAAAATCAAATAGGACAAATAATAAGAAATTTCAAACAATGTGCTTAGGTCTTTTCTTTCATGTTAGCTATATCTGGATTATTCGTTATAGAAACTGTTAGTAATTTTTATAGGTCTAGTCGTGGCTTCTGGCAATTGAGCCTAACTATGATAGTGGTTAGAATGAGACAAATTTTATCTGCACTTCTCAATTACTCGCTGAATGGTATGACATTGGACAAATTATTTAATTTCTCAGGGACAAAAAAATTTCATTGTATCATAGGATTGTTGTGAGAATTAGATAGAAACGCTTGAATAGTATGTGACAGGGTTCCTGGCCATTAGCAGAACATAATGCATTTAACAATAATAAATAAATAGAATTTATTGAAAGCATATTATGTGCCAGCCACTGTGCTTGGCATTAAATGTATTTTAATACTTTTAAATACGTCAAAAGCATAAGACAAAGAAACAGATGTCTTAGAATGTGTCAACAGAAAAAGGGTGCATGATTTAGGACAATTATTTGTGAAATTATAAGAGATGCTATATAATTTCATATAATTTCTAAAGTTTCTTAATACAATATACATTTAATTTAAGTAATCTATAAGGCAAAGTTTCTCTCCATTTTTAAGTGGTCTTAGGTTACACAATAATTTTTTTTTTTTTTTTTTTTTTTTTTTGCATGAGCAGGCACCAGGAATCGAACCTGGGTCTCCGGCATGGCAGGCAGAACTCTGCCTGTTGAGCCACTGTGGTCCGCCCTACACAGTAATTTTTAAGTAAGTTTAAAATAGCTGACTTTTATATCCTTGTCTACTGATTCCCTTTTTTTTTCCCCTTTTCAATCTCCTCATAATACAAGCACTGGTTGCAAACTGTAATAGCATTATGTACATATAATTCAGAACCGTACAATGTGGCAGTGTCCCATCATAACCCCACCCTTACTCATTCACTGCACTCTAATCCGACAACCAAGTGCCAGCACATGCATTCCTTTGCCTGAGGTTCTCTTACTACCAAAGTCCACTCTAGACCTATGTGGCAGGCTAAAATATGACAGGCTGAAACAGTCAGAGAATTAAAGAATCAGCCTTCAACCAATGGCAGACAAGAGCTGATATATCTCTGTATCTCTGTATCTATCCATCTATCTACCTACCTACCTAACTACCCTTCTTTCTATCATTTATCCATCCATCCATCCATCCATCCACCCACCCTCCATTCATCCCTTTTGTCCCTCAGAGTGGAGAATGACACACATGTACAGGAGAGGAATGTATTCCACACTAGCCTCAGAGCTTCTCCAGTGGCATGAAGCACCAGGTACCCACTGTGGTAGCCGCCATGTTAGCACACCTAATGTCTTCTTCTCCTTCCCCATCATACTTTTTCCATTTCCCCACCAGTATTTGCTCAGTTTGCCACCCAGATAAACTACCTAACCTCAAATACATAGGGTCTACCGCTGAAGGAACCCAATTAAGAGAGAGTTAATGTCAAACTTTCACTTTACTCATCTCAGATAGTAAGGGTTAATGTGTTAGACTTATCAAAACATGGTCTTGCTAATATTTATCAAAAGCTCTTTACCAGTAACACTGACACACTTGGTATATTAGTTTAGCGGAATCTTTTCAGAAGTTGACATTGCGTCTGAAAGCACATGAGAAGGGTTCTCTATACCATTCCTCCTTCAATCTACCCCACCTCCAATTCCCAATGAAATTAAAACTCTATTGACAACTTCCATGTATCATACCTTTACTACATGACCCAACATGAAAAGAAACCAGAATTGGGAAAAAAAATCTAAACATTATCTCTCTCAACAGTAATTGGAACTGCAAACAAGAAAAAGAAAAAAATTGGGTAAGTACTGCTCATTTTATTTCAATGCTCCCTTTCCCAAATTTGATCCTATAGAAAGAAAGAAAGAAGAAGGGAAAAAAACCAAACCTCAACTCCTTTTTTGAAGAGCATTCACTTTTACCACTGCTGGACAGAAATATAAACAAGTTTACAACAATAACACAGGTGCTTGGTTGCATGGGGCCTCAGCATGACAGGCCAGTGAAATCTTAGACTTATAAACCACCAATGGAGAGGACCACCATTTGAGAAAGCTATGCAGAACAAGGGAGTGGAGCTGAGCTTAGCAGAAGATAGCTGAAGGGTTCTGGTCACTGGTAGATTTATACAGATTTTAAAAGTTATCTTGCAAAGGATCAGCTGACATTCTCTCCTATCTGTAAGGGAGAAAATACTTCTAAATGGTGAAGACAGTAACTTTGCAACACAGTAACCTTGCAACATGTGTAATAATTACTTTTTGTTTGTTTAGGATTAAAGTTATCAGGCACGGAACATGAGTTTTATTTGCTTCTGATGTGCTTTGCAATGCTTTTCATTTTTCTAAGCAAGTTTTCAACAGTTGCCTCTTTGGAAGTCTAAGTGATCCATTTACAGTACTCTCTTCACTGACTTGTCTGACATGTTTTTATTTTCATCACTCACTTTAACCCCCTTCACTTATGCTGCTTTTCTCTCTACCACCTTATCTGTCATTTTATTATATGACATAAGTTAGCATCTGTGCTGATTTTCCTATCGATGACCGTAATATCCTCTTCATCCAGTCTTCCACGTTTAATCACATCTTTGAGACCCTTGTTCTTGAATGTTTCTGCCTGCAACTGCCACAGAGATGTGTATGCTAGAGACTTACTACTCAAAGTGTGTTCCAAGCATATCAGCATGTCTGGCAACCAGCGAGAAATGCAGATTCTCAGGCACCAGCCCAGATCTACCGAATCAGAACCTGCATTTAACAAGCTCTCAGGTTATTTACATGTACATTAAAGTTTGAGAAGCTCTGAGGTACATGGATATATATTAGAATTTATAATTGTTTAAAATTTCTACCATAAGGGTATTGATTAATGGATTAGGGTCAAGTGATCAAGTGGGAACAGTAAAATACTTTATAGATAAGAAATGAGAAATACTCAGCCATAAGGCATTCTGAGGGTACCAAATAAATAAATAAAAGGGAGGGGGCTGGATGCAGGATAGCATTGAATTTTTCAAAGGAGGTACATGTGGCTCCAACCACTTATGCCAACGGCCTTCAGAGAATTCCAATCAAATCCAGGAACACATTGATAGGTAAAGATACTTTCTTAAAGAGAGGACCCGGCGGTATCAAAATTGTGGATCATTAGATTCACCCAAGATTCAATGGGTTGGATGTATTAAGATTCTCCACTTTTCCCTTTTCCCTCATTCCCTTTTCCTTATTCTCTTTATTCATCAACTTTCTGAGCTTCTCTTGTCTCTCAACCTCTGGACATCAGAGTCAATGTTTTGAGTTATATACTCTCTAGCATTCAGAAATTCCTCTTGTAATCCCCAAATATAGGATCATCCATCATTTTTTATCCTCGTAGTTTTCAAATGTTGCTAGAATAAGTATATACGTGCTAAGTACACTACCATGTTGTCCAATGATTGTATGTGCCATGTCAATGAAATATTACCCCTTTCTTTAAGTTTCTAACCCCTACCCTACATTTCCCACACTCAGAGGATAGCTTTATTTTGTTCCAAGGAAAATCCAGGTCATGTGATATGTACTTTTCCATTACGTTCTCTGTTTCAAAATTCCTAGCATATTTATATTTTATAGGTTTCATTTTTAAATAGGCTCCAGTTTTAGTTCATCTTACTTCCTTCACTCTAGTTTTAGAAACAAATATGTATCTTAATGCATGTGTATAGGTATATGTATGTGTGGCCTGTATGTGTGTGTGTGTGTGTGTGTATGTGTGTGTGTGTAGTTCTAAGGATAAATTCCCCATTTGTATTCTTATTTCACAGCTCTTTGAATCTTACAACACACATTACCCTGGCGATATTTTACTAACAATCATTTATTTTCTTTGTAGCTTATTCAGTTTTTCTGTTGGCTATTTTTATCTGCTTCATCTTCAGATTTTTTAAGATATGGTAAGAAGAAACATATTTGCATTAGTTTCTTATGGCCTGTACTTGCCTCACTAATAAAATTGCTCAGAAGCATATCTTTTAGCAATAAAAGAGATTACTGATAAATGCACCAACATAGATGAATCTCAAAATCACACTGAATTTAAAAAGGCAGACATAAAACTGCACATATCATATGTTCCAGTTACATGTAATTATAAAAAAGACAAATGAATTCTGTAGTCCTGGAATTCTCTACTTTCTTGAAACTTTTATCTTCTAGGAAATGATGGCTTAGCTAGTGTGCTGGTTTGAAACTGTCATGTACCCCAGAAAGCCATGTTATTTTAATCCAATCTTGTGAGGCAGAACAGTTGTTGGATGGGACTTTTTAATTAGTTTGTTTTCATGGAGGTATGGCCCTGCCCATTCAAGGTAGGTCTTAATCTGCTTACTGGAATCTTTTACGAAAGAGACATTTTGGAGAAAGCACAGATGCTTGGGAAAGAAAATGCCCTGGGAGATGCTAGGCCAAGAAATGAAATCCAGAGTTCGCCTGAGAAGCAGAGAGGACCCTGGAATCAGAAGCTGAAAACAAGGAGCCAGAAGCAAGGATTGGCAGATGTCAGCTCTGTGCCTTCCCAGCTGACAGAGGTGCTCCAGATGCTGATGTCCTTTCTTCAGAGTCCAGGTACCATCTTGTTGACGCGTTAATTCAGACATTTTCATGACCTTAGAACTGTAAATTGTAACTCAAAAATTCTCTTTGTAAAGGCCAGCCCATTTCTGGTGTATTGTGTTCCAGCAGCTTTAGCAAACAAACAGTTTTTGAATTTCATTCTATATCTCCTCCTCTCAGTTCTATTCTTCTGTTCCTATTCTGATATGTAGAAACCATTTCATGATTCTGTTAAAAAAATAACCCTTTGCCTCAGGAATTACTATGTTCTCCTAAAGCTTCAATTATCCACTCCTTTGTTATCTTTGTAATGAAGTCAAACTCTTCACCCGTCCATCTCTGAATCTGCATCCCACCTCAAAATTCATGTACTTGAAAACAAATCCAAATCTCCAATCTATGCCAGCACTTCTTCTCATTTCTTTGATAAGTTTTCAGTCATTTAAATTAAAACTTCAAACAATTTTATTGACCCTATTCACACCAAATATCTTTCAGGTATGTAAATGCATGATTCAGAATGACTTTTAAATTCATGTTTTCTTCTCTATTCCCATAATATCCATCTGGACTCAAGTCTTCAACTGCTGCTTTTATCAGTATATCTGATATGGCCTCCTTTACTCCAGGATCTCCCATTATATTTATTTCTTCAGTGCATTCTACTTATTGCCATCAGATTTATTGCCTAGGAAACATTGTGGTGGTTGTTTGACCCAGCAGCTCAATAAGTCACAAAGATCAACACAAGACCTGTTGAAGATAGTCTCAAACCCCAAGCCCTTGGCAATCATTTCCTCTGTACTCTTATCAAGCCATATCCCCCAAATACAAATCAACACACTTCATCTGGTTTTCAAGAATCACAACACCCCAAGAATGTCCTAGATTTTTTTTCCACTCCCAAACTTCCTCTTTTTGGCTGAAAAGTATCTCATCATAATCTTAGTCTATCACTACCTTGATACTATAAATGAGTCAACACTTTCAGAATGACTTTCTCTGCATGGAAATAACTATGCAATATACCTCTGTAATATAATGCTGAAATGGACCTGCACATTGTGGATTCTCATTAAAAATAGCAACTGAAAAATATTTCATTAACCATCCTATATTATAATCCTATCAGTACTCAAAAAATGCTTCCAGTGATACCTTTGATACTGGTGGGCAAAATAACCTCAAGTAAACATCTTTTTAAGATCAAATAAGAAAGTGCAAATTTTCATCATTTCATTAAGTATATCAAATATTATTCACCTAGTAGGAGATTTTAAATGGCATCAGAGTGATTTGGAACCACCAAGGCCTGAGTCAAACTTAAAGCAGTCAATTCTGGTTCAAAGACTCCACAGTAGATAGATTTAGGGATTTAGGACAATCTGCTTGCATTGGAGGAGGAGGCAAAAACTAAAAATACTGTTTCCAAAAGGGCCCATAATTTTATCTTCAGACAGACCCAAATCTCTTTCTTTCACTTGCTCTCAATATCCATGTATCATGTCTCATCAAAAACAGTGAGTACTTTGATTTTAAAGATTTTTCACTCCCTTCAAACTGATGTAAAGATTTAAATATGAAAAATAAATGTGGAAAAAGTGTGAATTTGTTTGCAATCTTGGAGTAAGTTAAAGTAAGGCTGATTACTAGGGGGAAAAGGTGACATTGATGACAAAATACCCAAAAGCCATAAAATAAAATCCTAAATGAAATCTTCAGCACAGCAAAATTATCCAAAACATTGTTAAAATGACAAGTAGGAAGTACATTTCCAATCTTTACACTAAAGAGTTTCTCTTCTTAATGTTTAACAAGTTCTTGAAGAACAAAAAACACAATTAAGTCAAAAGGCCAAATGGTCAGATGTTTTATACAATTTCTTGAAAAAGAGGAATAGCAAATGAACATCAAAAAAAATGTTCACTCTCACTCAGAACTACAAATTGAAAATAAGGACAATTTGCAGTTATCCACCTATCAAAGTATAATATGTTTAATAATACTCTGTGATAGTAAGGTCAGGAAGAAACAGAAATTTGCATATCATCTGGCAGGAGTGCAAATTGGTACAATCTTTTAAAGGAGCAATATGAAAATATCCATTAAATAAGTACCTAGATAAATGTCTGGAAAATACGAAATGGATAATAAATATGTGCCATTTAATTAATAATCAAAACTGCACATTACTAATTTTCTATAAATTTATATGGATTTTGTGCTCAGTAAATGGACACGATATATCATCCAAAATCATTACAACATTGATTGCTATAGCAAGAAATTTGAAAAGAAATTCAAAAGGGGGTATGGTACATCTAGGAGATAAATTAAAATACACAACCAGGGTGGGCCACAGTGGCTCAACAGGCAGAGTTCTCTCCTACCATGCCAGAGACCAGGGTTCGATTCCCGGTGCTTGTCCATGCAAAAAAATAAATACAACCAGCATAAAGAATTATATAAATTTTTCAGTTCAAATAAAGCAAGTTGCAGAAAAACATATATGCAGTGATATCAGGGAAAGAAAATTTTGCATGTGTGTATATATATATATCATATATTTATTAAATATGCACACATATTTTGTTGATATATAATAATATGTCAAATGATTGATAAAAATTATTCTAGAAAATTGACTAGTAAAGTATTTTGGTTTGCTAAAGCTGCCGGAATGCAATATACCAGAAATGGATCAGCTTTTACAAAGGGGATTTATTAAGTTACAAGTTACAATTCTAAACGCTGTGAAAAAGTCCAAATTAAGGCACCTCAAGAGGATACCTTCTCAGGGGAAATGGTGCTGGCATCCAGGGTTCCTGTGTCAAATGGGAAGGTACATGGTGACATCCGCTGGCCCTTCTCTCCTGGCCCTGGGTCAATGGCTATCTCCAAAATGTCTCTGGATATTTCCTTCTGTCTCAGCTTCTCCTGGGGCATTTTCTCTGTCTCCTTCTCTAAATAGCTGTGCTTTCTCCAAAATTCTCTCTCTCTCTCTCTCTCTCTTCATTTCTCCAGTAAATGGATTAGGACCCACCTTGAATGGTCACATCTCCATGGAAACAGCGTAATCAAAAGGTCCCACCCACCAACAGGTCTGCCCCTACAAGATTGGAATTAAAAGAACATAAGCTTTTCTGGGGGCACATAACAGATTCAGACCACTCCAAGAGAAAGGAGATTTTTTAATTATAACATTACATCTGTATGGTCTGGATTTTTCTAATTGAACTATAATTCACTTAACATAACAGTGTCCATTTTTAAATGTACAATTCAGTGGTTATCAGTATATCTACAAGGTTGTATACTCATCACTACTCTCTATTTCCAGAACATTTCATCACTCCCTCTCCATAAAAGAAACTCATATTCATTAAACCACTTCTTATACCGCAACTTGGCCCCAGTATCTGGCAACCACTAAAGTACTACTTTCAGTCTTTGCAGATTTTCCTATTTTTATCACTTACTGGGATGGAATCATTCATACAATGTCCTTTTAGGTTTGGTTTCTTAGACTTGGCATAATGTTAGTAGCATGAACAACTACTTCATTCCTTTTTGTGCTTTAATGACATTGTATTGTATGAATATAGCACATTTGTTTAACCAGTTATCAGTTGATGGAAATGTGTGGGGTTTTCCCCTACTTTTTGGCTATTATTAATACTGCTGCTTTGAACATTCATGTACAGGATTTTGTGTGAACATGCTTCAATCCTCTTAGGTTTACGTCTAGAAATGGAATTGTTGGTTTATGGGATAACTCAATGTTTAATTTTGGAGGAACTGCTTTAAAAAGTTGCTGTACATTTTACATCTCCACCAGGGAGTTCTAATATTTCCACCTGATTGCCAATACTTGTCATTACTCATCTTTTTTATTATAGCCATCCTAATGGGTATGAAGCATTATCTGACTGTAGTTTTGATTTGCATTTCTCTAATGATTAAGTATGTTCAGCATCTTTTCGTGTGCTTGCTGGCCATTTGTATTTTTTGTTTTTTGAAAAATCTCTTTTCAAATCCTTCACCCATTTAAAAACTGAGTTTCATTTTACTATTGAGCTGTAAGAGTTTTTTGTTTGCTTAATATATTCTGGATTCTGATCAGATAAATGATTTACAGATATTTTCCCCCATTCCATGGGTTTTATTTTCATTGTCTTGATAGTGTCTTTTGAAGCACAAAAGTTTTTAATTTTTACGTAGTCAAATTCATTGATTTTTTTCTTTGGTTGCTTGTGCTTCTGATGTTATATCTAGAAACTACTGCCTAATCCAAAGTCATGAGTGTTTGCACCTAATTTTTTGTATGACAGTTTTATAGTTTTAGCTCTGACATTTAAGCCTTCAATCCATTTTTAGTTAACTTTTGTATATGGTATGAGGTTAGGGCCCTACTTCATTCTTTCACATGTGGATATTCAGTCATCTCAGCACTATTTGATGAAAAGACAATTATTTCTCCATTGAACTGACTTGGCACCCTTGTCAAAAATCAATGTTAATAGTAACATTAACCATTGCTTCATTAATGATAACAAGGTCATTATACCAAAGCTAAATATCAACAGTAGGGGGATATAAGGGACAGGTATGGGATTTTTTTCTTTATTTATTTTCAGAAGAAATGGGAAAGTTCTCATATACACTGTGGTGATGAATGCATAACTGTGATTATACCTGGAGCCATTGATTGTACACTTAGGATAGACTGCATGATATGTGAATAAAACTTTTGAGAAAATCAATGGATGATAAATGTGAAGATTAATATCTGGACTCTCAATTCAATTCCACTGATCTGTACATCTATCCATATGCCACTTCCACATGGTATTGGCTACCATAGCTTTGTAGTAAGTTTTGAAAATAGGAAGTGTGAATCTTCCAATTTTCTTCTTCTTTTTTCAAGGCTATTTTGGCTTTTATGGGTCTTTTGAATTTCCACATAAATTTCAAGATCAGATTGTTACTTTCTTTGAAGAAGCCAGTTGGGAATTAGATAAGGATTGCATTGAATCTGTAGAAGAATTTGAGAGTATTACCATTTTAACAATATTAGTTTTCTGATCCAAGAATGTGAAACATCTTCCATTTATTTAGGTCTTCTTTAATATCTTTCAATGATGTTTTGTAGTTTTCAGTATTCAAGTTTGCACTTCTTTTGGTAAACTTATTTCTATGTATTTTAGTCTTTTCTATATTACAGTAAGTGGAATTGTTTTCTTAATTTCAGTTTTGGATTGTTCATTGCTGGAGAATAGAAATAAATGACTTTTGTGTATTGATCTGTAACTGTCAACTTGCTGAAATCATTTATTAGCTCCAGTAAATAAATACAATAAAGTAACTTTTTATTCATATCATGGTCTGCACTGTTTTTTACAACATGGGCCTGTATTGTATTAATAGTTAGTTATTTGGGGAATGAAGTAGAATTCAATGCCAAAGTCTAAACTCGCTAAACCTAAGATTAAAATCTGTATTAATACTGAATTTCAAACTATGCTGTTTCTAGAACAGGGGTTAGCAAACCACTGGCCATAACAGAGCAGCTGCCAGTTTGTGTAAAGTATTATTGGAAGATAGCCACTTCCATTCATTTACATACTGTTTATGGTCGGGTTATGTTAAATAGGCAGCATTATATACCGGCAAAAAGAGACTTTATGGCCTGCAAATTCTAAAATATTTACTGTGTAGTCCTTTCCATTAAGTTTACAGACAATTGTTTTACAATACTCTAAAACGAAATAAAAAATATCAGAAAAAGTATTTCAGTGTAAAGCTATGTCTGAATCGCTCTTGTATAAAATAGCTATTTTCACTGATCAAAAAGGCTACCATATCATGAAGTATATTTTCTCGTGTTTTAAGTCTTTAAATTATTTATGATAATAAACTAGTTACTGATAGATTTTTTTTTTAGGTTTTGCCCTTTTATTTCATCTTTACAGAAATATCTAATACTATGTAATATTTGAATTATTATCTTCAAAACAGATTTCTAAAACATGCTTCACAAAATACTTGGCTAACCATAGCTGTACAAGTAAAAATAGATGATTTAATTCATTGAAATAATTCTTAGGAACTGCCCTTATAAGAATTATAATCTAGTTTTACAGACAGAAAAAATTATTAATACATTTTCATATAATGGAGAATAAACTAAATGCCCTCAAATACATAGAATGTCAGATTTTGGACTTTTAAAATTTCAGACTCCTATTCTTTTTCCACTGAAGAGGCATTATCATCAGAAATTTGGTGACTTGAAAAAAGAACAGTTCTGCCTATTCTGCTTTTTTCTTAAAACTCCAAGTACCTCACTAGAAGAGAGAAACACATATCTAAATACAATTGTTAATAATTTAGGAAGCCCACTAAGTGAGTGTCCCCCTTCTTCATTTTTGTGGATTAAAAGTACCCCATTTACACTTCCCCCTTGCCCTCTTGTAGGTTCTTCTCTCATCAGTCCTTCCTTTGTTTCAGCCTACGACTTAGTTACAAACCAGGGTCAACCATCTTTACTCAATTTCTTTCCAATTGGGTTTGGGCTGTCTAAACTCTTGTAGATGTCATGCCTCCCCAGAGTGTCACCTTGTCACCTGCTTCATTACTTCAAAACATACACTCCCAGGGCTAAGCAGGAGGCAAAGGGCAATATAGACTTCTAGGTTTTGGCAATATAGGTTTCTAGCTATAATTCCAGGCTTCCCTATCTTCCCACTTTCCCACACCCTTTGTCAGGCGAGGGATATTGCAAAAATCGAACAACCTGTAAAATTAGAATTATAAAGATATGTAAAGATTTATTATTAATATTGTAAAATTTATTATTATATTTAAGAGTTTTCCAGGTTGTTTGCTGAGGTGGATTTGAAAAATAATAAAAGACTGTGACATCTTTGACATTCCTCTTGTAGAGAGGTGAGGTCTTTGTTTCCTTGCCTGCAGTTTGGGCAAAGTTATCATTGCTTTGATCGGTCAAATACTGTGGAAGTTGCCCTACATTATTTCTAAGTCTGGGTCATAAAAGTTCAAAAAGCTTCTGTCTGGCTTTTTCGGAATGCTTGCTTTGGGGAAAGCCATCCTCTGTGCATATAAATTAACTTTCCTAAGTCAACCATGTTAGAAAGGCCACGTGTAAATGCCCTGGCTAGAAGTCACAGCTGAGTTAGCCAGCACCAACTGCCAGAGTGAGCCATCGTGGATGTGCTGCTAGGCCAACCCTTCAGATCAGGGTCAATTTCATGAGCATCTGGCCTGAGCAGCTGCAGAGGGTCCCATGCTTGGTTTAGTAATATCCTGCCACTATCTCGAAATTTAATAATTTTATCTTTGAACTTAAGTTTTGTGAGTGAATCCCAATGGGACAATGGAGCATATATATGAACAGAGGAAGTAGGTGCAATGTGCTTGTCTGCTCTTTCTAGCTGCTCTACTCGCATACAGTATCTGTGGTCCCCTGTGAGCACAACATAATTCTGATGGACCCACAGTGCAGGATCAACGTGAGTACAAGGTAAATGAGTTACATTTACAACTAGTTAATATGGGTGTTGACATGTCCACAATGCTACCCTTTCTGTTCAGAACTGGCTTTCAATGCAGGAGGAAAGCAATACATTAGAAGAAACACAAGTGACCAAGGGAAACTATGACATCCTTTCTTACTCGAATTATGTCCCTCCATTAGCCAACCATTTACTATGAAAATGATGAAATAAAAAAGAAAGGGCAACCCATAGTTCCATTTCCTTTCAGTCTTTCCTTACCCATCAGTAAGGCAAAAAGTAACCAGCCTTGGTAGAATGTAAGTATATAAAGAAGTGAAATAAAAACAGTTTAGATACTTTTGTATAGTGTTCCCACTGTTCCGGTAAGATAGGAACTCACATGTGCATGTAAAACCATGGAATAAAAGTTGGCTAATTTTGGAGATTCCAAAATGAGCAAATATTCTTATTTTGCTTTAAAAACTGGTATTGCACAATTTAAAACGAATGGTAAAATTCAGGCAGTAATATAAAATTTTAATTTTTCTTTATTCAGAATGGAATTAAATAGAAAGTAAAATACACTGTTGGGGAGGAGACCACAAAAGAACAGAAAAAGCTTTGCTTGCATTACCTTGTTTAAAAATGCTTTTCTCTTGTGCTTTTGGAACAAGGGGCTCCACATTTTCATTCCGTACTGAACTCCACAAATTATGTAGTTGCACCTACTTCTGATAATAACACCCCTAGCAGGCTTCTGACCACAGATTAATGAGAGATCCCAACTGAGAACTGCCCAACTGAGCCATTCCCCAATTCCTGACCCTTACAGATGTCAGAAAAAAACTAAAATGATTGTTGCAATACACTGTTAAATTCTGACATATTTTTTACATAAATTTAATACCTGTTTTCCTAGAGAGATTCATTCACCCTTCCTCTGTGCTCATCTCAACACACAGTTCCATTTACCATTAATCATATTCACATTACTTTGTGAACTTCTTTAAACTTCTGTTGAATGAGTGAACACATAAATCATGATAACTTTTTGTGGAAAACTAAAGAAAAGTCACAAAAACTGGATTCTTGATCAATGTGGCAATTATAGGATATTCAATTATAATCTTTTGCTCATCACATGTGGACAATATGTTTGCAGAAGAAAAGAGCTCTCTTCTTAGAGAAAGAAATAATATCAAAATGTAAGTGACAACTTCAAGACAGTACATGGATAGCACCTAAGGAGGTGGGAGTGTGTGGAGAAATAAAAATAGGAAGGAAGTCACTCAGAAGCTAGTAAACTGGGACAGTGTGAAACACAAGCCCAGGAAAGAAAGTCATAAATGAGGAAAGCATTAAAAGCTTTTCATTGCAAAACAAACCTCAACAAGATCAGCTCTGTCCAGATGATGCAAAAACAATTACTATCACAAAGACACAAGTACCTATGGTTTCATTAATGCAAAATGCCTGTTCAACTACTCCTGCTGAACTAGTGCAATTGAAAAGTCACCGTTTAACACTTTCATCTATACATTATCGTTGCAACTGATCCTGAGCAATTTAAAATATGGGGTCTTCAGGGTAATACAAGAATGTGATTATCAAAGAAAGGCAGAGGAGTATTATAGAAAAGGGAGTTTAGTATAATTTAACCCTGCAACAGTACTGTGCATTTAATGTTTCAACATATTTGAATATCTTAAGTTCAGATAATAAAGCTCAGTATAATTTAAACCTTGCAAATAAAAAAGTACTTTAAAAAACTAAATGGCGCGATTAATGAAGAAGAGTTTTTTACATATGAAAAAGAAAGGACTAACAATTCATAGAAAAATGAGAGAGAAAGAAAGCTGCATGAAGAGGAAATTTATAAAGTAGGATCTGCATTAGCCAACAAATCTATAAAATAATATTCCATTAACAATAAAAGATATTTAAATTAGAACAGTAAACTGTTTTCTTGAAAAGAATTAAACTTTTGGTAAGGGTGACCAGGATTTGTAGGAAAGATACTTTTACCTGCTGCCAGTGGGAATATATAATTATTCCAGAGGACAATTTGACAATGAGTGTAAAAGAGCTTAAGTAGTATTTTTATTCTTGACTAAGTAATTACTAAGATGTAAAAGAAGTGTGCAAAGATTAATCCACAAAGATTATAACTTCACAATTATACAGGCATATTTTGTTCCACTGTGCTTTGCTTTATTGCGCTTCGCAGATATTGCATTTTGTTTTTACAAATTGAAGGTTTAAGGCAACCCTGCCTTGAGCAACTCTACTGGTGCCATTTTCCGAAAGCATGTGCTCACTTCACATCTTTGTGCTACATCTTAATTAAGGAATGTATGTTGTTTGTTTATTTGTTTTAGACATAATGCTATTGCATACTTAGTAGATGACAATATAATGTAACCTAACTTTTATACATACTGGGAGACCAAAAAATTTGTGTGACTCCTTTATTGCAATATTTGCTTTCCTGCAGAGGTCTGGCATGGAGCCTGTGATATCTCTAAGGGCTAACTATATATGTTAACAAAAATATAAAGTTACCCAAATGCCTACCTACATAGGTTGGTTGGTTAGCCATATAAGATACTTTCCAGACTCTAAAAATTAGGTTTTTAAAGAATACTTAATATCATAGGAGGATTTCAGGATAAACATTAAGTTCTAAAAAAACAAAAACAGAAGACAAAACACTATATATTTATGTGTGTGCATTATGTATGTTCATGTATATACATGCACACAAAAACACACAATGTCCTTTTGCTAGAATAAATGCATGTGTGCATAAAGAAGGCTAGAGGGGAGGATACAAGGATGTTAACAGTGCTGGGGGCAGGCAGATACAGTGTAATATTTACAAAGACTTTAGAATCCAATTCCCTAGGGTTTGAATTCTCTAGGGTTTCAAACCCTAGAGAATTCAATTTCCTATGCCAGTTTAACTGCCTCATCTTGGGGAATTTGTTTCTTTATGGTGTTTCAGCTTCCTAACTTATAAATGAAGTTTATAGTTATACCTTCATATATTTTGGGGTTGTTGGAAAAACTAAATTAGATAATACATACAGATTGCACCGTGCAGTGCCTGGTGAATGAGAGCTCAATAAACTATTAGGTGGTACCATTAACTGTGCTATTAAGATCTCAGTGGACTTTTATTTTCTGCTCAACACATTTGTGTGTTTTCCAATTGTTCAATAGTAAATTCTAATATATTTTAGATTCTCACACCATCAAAAGTCTGTATTTTACTGAGGATGTTTAACTTCAAATAATAAACTTTTTAGATCCCAAAAGTTACCAACAGTTTGACTAGTTATTTCCAGCATCTTTAAAATTAGACATTTAAAAAGATGTATTTGATTATAGTATTTTAATAATTTTATCTTCCTGTTGTAATCTCTTCTACCCCCAAATGTCATCATTTACCATATTCAATTTTATATATATCCCATGCTTTTACTTCTGTTTGAGTGAAAAAGGCTAGTAGCATTATTTTCCAAATACTGAGAGGAAAAAAATTAAGAATAAGAAAAGCAACAAATCATTAGCATCTTAGTTTTACTAAAGAAAAAGCAAGAGAATGCATCAAAACAAGAGAAAATAGCTTCAACAGTAAAATTTGATTCCACAATATATATTTTCCCCTTCTAGATTCACAAATAGCTATGCTACCTTAAGAATACTTAGAGTTTCACTTGCCTGAAAATTTTCTTTCATCAAAGTCATAGACAGTGAATTTTAAATACACACACATGCACACAGCAAGAGTTTGAAGGAAGACTGAGCCAAGAAAAACTTAGTATAGACAATAATGTCTTCCAAAAGACACAGCACCAGGGGGTTGGCAAACTTTCTGACTTGCAAAATTTACCAGGTGATTTGCAGAACACTACCTAACTTGTCCAGGTTTGGGCTCTCCAAATGCAAAAGCAAAAACGTTACTTTTTTTTTTTTTTTTCTTTTTTGTCTGTTACTCTCCTCAGTTAACTCTAGTCCTTGAAAGAGGAATTTTAATGCCATTTAAGTCAGATTTCACAATTTCTATTTTTTTCACTCTATAAAATTATGTTCTCTAATCTTGCAAGCATTTCAATAAACTAAAAAATAATTCCTTCTATAACGTCTGTCATCATGAAAATGAATTTGAGCATTAGCATTGTCAAGCATGTACGTATAGCACTACAATTCATGCATGTGCATGTGCTTATTAAAGAAATAGTACAATGCCCACTGCCTTCCTGCCCTTAGCCTCCAGAAACATTCTACATTTCCCACTTAAAAAATGAGAATTTTCTTTCAATCTTTTACCCTAATTAGTTTACTACCTCTCCTTGCTCTATTTTGGGAAAACTTGAAATAACTTTTAATAATTTCCCAATTAAAAAAATAGTATAAGATGGTGCAATGGTGGCTCAGTGGCAGAATTCTCACCTGCCATGCCAGAGACCTGAGTTTAGTTCCCAGAGGCTGCTCATGCAAAAAAAAAAAAAGTAGTATATACTTTAGCACAAAAGTAAAAAAATAAAAGAAAACTATAAAGAAGGGACTTAAACTTCAACAATCTAGTAACCCGTAGTGAGTTATTTTCAAATTGTGATGCATTTTGTTTCAATTTCTTCTGTTTTCCTCTTTCCTTTCCTTCTTTTCTTCTTTCCATCCTTTCTTCACTAATCTGAATTCTCATTTAGTTTCTGAGGGCTCCAATTGCATTACCACTTAAACAATAAGTACTAGTTTATCTGTCTCCACACAGTGAGTCTGAAGAGAAGGAACTCTATCACAATATTCTCAATAACCAATACTCATGCCATCTCCTCCCAGAAGCCTTCCTTGACTTACTTCCCATTCTTTACCTCCATAGATTTGGTAACTTCCTTGTCTGTATTACTTCCATAATGAGTGCATGCTTCTATTGTTGCATATAGAAGTAAACTGTAATTTGTTTGCTAGGGTATCTACTGTTTCCATTTGATTGGGGAATACCTACCCAAATCCCTGCAAACTTTAGTATTCTGGGAATGTCTTGTTTAGTTGATTAAATTTATGTATTAATGAATCCTAACACTCAACAAGGAACTCAAGTAGCAGATTCCTAGTACATGTCTGATAGATGAATAAATGAATAAAGTCTTCTCATGTCATCGTAAGAAATTCAACTAGCCTAAATTTTCTGAGACTTTTCCATCCTTTCCCCAAAATTAGTGCCAAATGAGCTCTCAAAAACCCAAGACAACATTAAATGTGAGAGGGGGTGAGGAGTTGGACAGGCTTTGTTCATAACTAGTACAACTCCTAGAGGATATTGTCCCCATGCACTCATTTTCCTTGACTCTTTTCTCACCTTATTTTTGTCAATTCCCTCTTAGTTTTGATCTCAGCCTATTCCTCATTCTCACTTTCTCTGTTGACATTTACCTGGGTTTGTCTCTTGTCCTGTTGACCAGGTATTGGCCCTGACCCATCCCCTGACTCAGTTTCCAAATTATGGATGATATATAATTTATGCGGTCTCTTTAGATATTTGAGTTTTGGCTCCTTCAGGTTTTGTATTTATTATTTATAATTCTATTACCCTTTAGCCCTTAGTGAATCTATCTGGCACTTTGATTTAAGATGGGATTTTACCTTTAGATCAATTCTTTTCTTGAGGGGAGGCAGGAATGCTAAAAATCTTTTTTAACATAGTTGAAGGCAGAGTAAGACTTTCTAAGAAAACTTTTTTTCTTTAGAAAAAGCATTATACAGGGCAGTGCAATGGTGGCTCAGTGGCAGAATTCTCGCCTGCCATGCCAGAGACTCAGGTTCAATTCCCAGTGCCTGCCCATGCAAAACAAAACAAAACAAACAGACAAAAAGATTATACAGTGGTTAATACATATTCTACTAGGCAATGTCCATCATTTCAAATCTCAGTGACAAGGTGCAGATAACTCTTGAATATCCTGAATATAATATTTATTATCATATATTATCACAATAAAATTTATTGTGAAGGAGTTTTTCAAAAGGAGGGACTATTCTAAATATTCATACCATAAAAATGTAGAAATTGTCTGTGGATGCTATTAAGGCAGAAGTCAAATTTAGGATGGAAACCATACAATTTACCATGTAGTTGAGACCACTTATCAGTTATCAAAACACAGCTAGTAATTCAATGGAGAAAAGATAGCCTTTTCAACAACTGGCCATGGAAAAATTAGAAATTCACATGCAAGGAAATAAACCCTGACTGATATGATATGTCTCATTCAAAAATTAACTGAGAAATAAATCATAGACTTAGGTCTGAAACGTGAAAATTGTAAACTTTGAGAAGAAAACAACATCTGTTTATCCCCAGGTTGTTAATTATGACACCAAATACATGACCCAAAAAAGAAAATATATATTGTTTTTTTTAGGTGCATGTTACATGATTCCATTTATATGACATTCTAGAAATGACAAAATTCTGTAGTGATTTACAGTTGGGAGAGAGTTGACCACCAAATAGCCACACAGAAACTTAGTTTGATGGAACTGCTCTGTATGCTACTATGGTGGTAGATGCCTGAGTATTAGTTTATTTTAAGCCATAGAACTATACCTTATAAAGAGTGAAAGTTACCGCATGCAATTAAAAAAAGATTCAACAAATATGCTATGGAATCCCAGATGGAATGCACATGGTGATATATGAATCTAACTGTATTACACATGTATAATATAACTTCATGAAAAGTACAAAAATTGTAGATAATGGGAACCATGTCTCTTGTCAGAGAAAGAAGTTACAAATAAGCAAAAGAGGAAGCCTAGAATGATTGTGGTGCTGAATCAGTCAGATATAGCAGCATGAATTCACGTTTAGATTAATATATATGCATGCATATATATTTTTACCTATACACACACATGTGTTTACCTATGTGGAATATTTTGGTTAGTGTACATAAACATATTCACTAGCACAATCCATTGAGCAGGGTGAAAAGCAATGGCAACATACCAGCAATAAGCACACCCGGCACCCAGATCTTTGTTTCTAAATACCATTCTTCAATAAAAGGTTATAGGCCTAATTATTAGCACTGAAATATATAGCTGAGTGCAGTTAAAAGGGGAAATGTTAAGGGATATATATGGTAACAGAACACAAATTTTTAAAAAATCCATTGAAATGCACAAGTTAAACCAAGGGTTATACTTAATCATACAACTATAATAATGTGCTTGCATCAATTTTAACAAATGTACCACACCAATCAGAAGTGCTAATAATAGGGTGGTATAAGGGAGCCCTCTATTATTTTATGGATAATTTTTCTGTAAACTCACAACTTTTCTAATAATGATGATGAAGATAATGATAATAATAATAAATGTTATAGGGTTCCTTAGAGAAATGGCAGAGATAGGGAAAAGACAAGATGAGCAAGGATCATCTTGCATGAAGGGAGGAAGAGCCTAAATAAAACAAAGAAATAAAAAGAACTGAGATATGCCAAAAGAGCACAAGGTCCAAATTAAAAATTTTCCTGATGGCCAAAGCTGGAATAATTCAAGCAACAAAATAAAGTAAATATCAATGAGCCCATAATGATATTACTACATGAATTAAGTAATAAATAGATGCAAGAGAAGGAATGGACCTGTCCTTAAAGAAGAATTCCAAATAATGCCTGTAGCAGGAATGTGGGAAATAGAAAATCATCACAGGAACATCATGGTCATAACTACTGAAGGCAAAATCCGTGCAGGAATACTTAAAGTAGGCAAAAATCTAAGGAGAAATGGCATAATTGCATATCCTAAAAATTCCTTCCCTAAAATAAGTATTAATTACTTTGGTGGTTTTAACATATGTCCATAAATTATTTGATCAACCTCCCTCCAGGAGTTAGTGCTTAATTTCCTGGCCCTTCAATGTGGACTGGACACAATGACTTGAACAACTAGAACATGGAAAGGAAAAAAAAATGTCACTTTACATTGGAGAACCCAGCAAACAGCACCTGAATTAAGTCATCAGCATTAATGGTACCATTAATAAGTCCTACCATGGCATCCTGATGCAAAGCAATGAAAAGGCCACTTTGCCTCTGGGGTGTTCTAAAAAATAAATAATCCCAGTCTGATCATGTAAAAACATCACACTTTAAAGATGGGACATTTTATAAAGTAACTGACCAGTATTCTTTAAAAGGCTTAAGGTTATGTACCAGTGTTAATTTCTTAATTGCAAATAATGTACCATGATTATATAGATGCTGTTGTAAAGGAAGCTGAAGGGCGTACAGGAACTATCTGTACTAACAATGCAACTGCTCTGTAAATCAGAAATTTATTTCAAAATAAAAGTTTAAAAAAATGGAAAAAATTCAAATAAACCCAGTATTTGTACCACAGTTTCAGAAAATCGCTTCATATGTTTCATTTGAAGTTTTATTGTATATGTAAATATATTTGAAAACATAGTTCATGAGGTGACTGATCCTATAGACTAGGGCAAGTACTCAGTAAATACTGGGTAATAAAATGTCCTAAAAGTTTGGGCCTGTCCCCTCTCTAGTCTATACTTCTCTGTTGGCCTAAATAAATAAATATACTCAGCCTAAGTATGCACAAGGCAATGCAGAATACCAAAAATAATTTTAAGAGGTACTTACTATATAGCTTACTTACAAAGTTTAAACTTTATTATAGATCCTTCAGAATTGGTTGGCATTTTTGCTAAACCAAAACAAGTAAATGATTACAGGCAATTATGTAATACACTGTATTAGAAAATGTGGGTAACGTAAAGAAAAAATATGTTTACTGTCTAACCCCCAAGAATCTTAAGATCTATTTTGGGAAGTAGGGTAAAAGAATAATAAATACTAATACTTTTTTTTTTTTTGACATGGGCAGGCTCCAGGAACTGAACCCAGGTCTCCAGCATGACAGGAGAGAATTCTGTCACTGAGCCACCGTTGCCCTAATAATACATTTTTTTAAACTTTTTTTATTGTATAGTATAACATATATTCAAAGCAAAAAAATTAAAAAGCAAGGGTTTTCAAAGCACTCTTCAACAAGCAGTTACAGGACAGATCCCAGAGTTTGTCATGGGCTACCATACGATCCTCTCATATTTTCCCTTCTAGCTGCTCCAGAATATAGGAGGCTAGAGGACTTAAATATGCTTTTATCATCCCAATCGACTTTTTTTCCTTCTTTTTTTTGTGAACAATAACATATATACACAAAAAGCTATACATTTCCAAGCACAGCACCACAATTAGTTGTAGAACATATTTCAGACTTTGGCATGGGTTCCAATTTCACAATTTTAGGTTTTTACTTCTAGCTGCTCTAAAATACTGGAGACTAAAAGAGATATAAATTTAATGATTCAGCATTCATATTCATTTGTTAAGTCCTATCTTCTATGTATAATTCCACCATCACCTTTGATCTTTTCATACCTCTCATTGGGGTTGTTTGAGCCACGGCAATTCTAAATTTTTCATATTGGAAGGGTCTGTCACTAATATGGGGTAGGGAGATGGAATTATCTGATGTTCTGGAGAGGCTGGGCTAGGTTTCAGGACTTATCTGGACCAGGGACCCATCTGGTGGTTTTAGGTTTCTGGCAAGTTACTCTAGTGCCTGGAACCCTTGTGGAATCTTATAAATTGCCCTAGGTGTTCTTTAGGATTGGCTGGAATGGTCCTGGTTGGGGGTTGGTAGGTTATGATAGGTAGCAAGGTATAAATGAAGCTTGCATAAGAGCAACCTCCAGAGTAGCCTCTCAACTCTATTTGAACTCTCTCTGCCACTGATACTTTATTAATTACACTTTTTTTCCCCCATTTGGTCAGGATGGAATTGTTGATCCCCAAATAATGCATTTTTATTACAACTAATCAAGGCCACGCTATGACAAATCTCCCAAGAAGAGATTACTTTATGATTAATTATCAAATGAACTGCAAGATGGGAAGGGTAGCATTTGTTTGGTTCCTGTCCCAGGGCAGTGAGGGACAACTAGTAGTTTCAATTAGCCCCACCTCTCCCAGGTATGTAAGGCTTGAAAGGTGCCAGAATGATCATTTTCTCAGTCCTCTGCCACTTCTCATGTCCTAGTGTCACACTTTATTTCAGAAATTCACTAGACTAGCATTATTCCCAGTGCAGTGCAGAGGTGGGTGCTGGTCCATGTACTATTTGTTGCCAGCTATCTCAGTTTGCCAAATATCACACATTGGTTTGGCTTAATCAATTGGGGATTTACTAATTTATTGAGGCTAGAAGTCCAAAGCCAAAGTCTCAGTAAGGCAATGCTTTCTTCCCAAAGTCTGTAACATCCTGGCACTGGCTGCCTGTGATCCTGGGTTTCCTTGCCTTATACAACTGCTCTGGTCATAAGGCGATGTCCCCTCTTCTCATTCCACTGTCCTTCAGCTTCTAGCCCCTTGTTCTAGTTTGCTAGCTGCTGAAATGTAATATACCAGAATTAGAATGGCTTTTAAAAAGGGGAATTTAATAAGTTGCTAGTTTACAGTTCTAAGGCCGAGAAAATGTCCAATTAAAACAAGTCTATAGAAATGTCCAATCAAAGGCATCCAGGGAAAGACACCTTGGGTCAAGAAGGCCAATGATATTCAGGGTTTCTCTCTCATCTAGAAAGGTACATGGTGAACACAGTCACAATTTCTCTCTCTGCTGGAAGGGCACATGGTGAGCAAGGCATCATCTGCTACTTTCTCTCCTGGCTTCCTGTTTCATGAAGCTCCGCAGGAGGCATTTTCCTTCTTCATCTCCAAAGGTCACTGGCTTGTGGGCTCTCTGCTCTCATGGCTATGTCGTTCTTCTCTGCTCTCTCTGAATCTCCATTCTCCAAAATATTTCCTCTTTTATAGGCCTACGGTAAACCAATCAAGACCCACCCAAATAGGTGGAGACATGTCATCACCTAACCCAATTTAACAACCACTCTTGACTAAATCACATCATCCAGGGAGATGATCTGATTACAGTTTCAAACATACACTATTGAATAGGGATTATTCTACCTTTATGAAATGGGATTTTGATTAAAACATGGCTTTTCTAGGGGGCATACATCCTTTCAAACCAGCACACCCCTCCTATGACTTTCTCTAACCCTGCCTTCTAGTTTGCCCTCTTTATAAGGCTCCAGTAACTGGCTCAAGGTGTGTTCTGTTTCAGTTGTCCACACCCTAACTAAATCCAACATCTTTCAAAAAGTCCTACTTAAAATGCATTCACACTCACAGGAATGCAGAGGAAGATTAAAAACATCTAAATTGGGCTACATAATTCAATCCACCACACTAGCACATAATTAAATACATGAAGAAATTGCAAATTAACATTTAGAAACATTTTTAGCAATTTGACAGGATAATTTAGGACTGTGGATTCTTATATAAAACACTTTGTCTTGGTTTTTTGAATATCATTGTTTCTATAATTTCATTTTTCTATCAGTTGATTTTTATTTTGCTTTTGTAAAGTGTCAGTCTGCAATGGGTTGGGAATATATATTTTTTAAATAAATAACTGGTCCTTCACTACAGATGGTTTGAAGCTTCATGCATCCTGATAATCAGCAGGCAAAAAAAAAAAAAGCTACTTGCTTTCAAAGGAAGGCCTACTCTGATGGTTGTGATGTAGAGCCTCAATGAGCTTCTTATTACACTCTGGTCTGCATGTCCTCTCCCTTTCCCTTCTCTTCCACTCCATGGGATATTAATCAGTCTGGGAGAAGAAAAACTTGCCTTTCAAATCTCAACTCATTTCTTTCTGTGTCACACCTAAGCCCTTGACATTTACACTTAAGTTCTAAGAAGTTGGAGATCTAAATTCTGTGATTCTACAATGACCATTCTTTTGGTTTGATAAAGCTGCCAGAATGCAATATATCAGAAATGGAACAGCTTTTAATAATGGAATTTAATAAGTTACAAGTTTACAGTTCTAAGGCCATAAACATATCCAAACTAAGGCATTCAGAGAAAGGTATCTTGGCTCAAGGAAGGCCAGTTGGGGAAGCCATGTGGCTGGCCTGTAGTGGTCCCTGTTCTTGTTCATTGCTTCCAGCTTCTGATGCCAATGGTTTCCTCTCTAAGTATCTGTGGACCTTCACTTAGCTTTTCCAGGACACAACTCTGGGTTCCGGCTTGTTTAGCATCTCTTCAGATGGTACATGGTGACATTTGCTGGGCTCTGCCTGTCTCTAGGCATCTGCTCTCTCTGTTGACACTCCAAGCATCACCAAACATCTGTGTCTCTGTCAGCTCTGAGGCAACTGTTCTCCAAACATCTGCATCTGAGGTTCCTCCAAAATATTTTCCCTTTTAAAGGACTTTAGTAAACTAATGGAGGCCCACCTTGAAGAGGTGAAGTCACATCAAAAGGCCACACCCACAAATGTGTGTGCCACAACTCCATGGAAATAATCTAATCAAAAGTCTCATACCCTACAATGTTGAATTAGGATTAAAAGAAGCGACTGCCTCCACAAGATTGGATCAGTAAAAACACATGGCTCTTCTGGGGTACATAATAGTCTCACTGTGGCACAACCTTCATCTGGAAAAACTTTTGGAGATTCATGTCTAGCTTTCTAAGC
This sequence comes from Myrmecophaga tridactyla, assembly GCA_004026745.1. NCBI lineage: Eukaryota > Metazoa > Chordata > Mammalia > Pilosa > Myrmecophagidae > Myrmecophaga > Myrmecophaga tridactyla. The sequence continues at coordinate 70,955 of PVIY010006792.1, forward strand.
TGATGTGGGGCATGGAGGAGAGTGCTGGGGATACAAATGAAGAAAATAATTGAAACTGATAGCGAGGATATCACATTTATTAATTAATCCTTAAAAATTTCTCACCACGCACACACACACACACACACACACACACACACACACACACAAACGATAATTTCCCTGGAAGTTCAGAGTTCCAGCAGAGGCTATTTCAGAGAGAAAGCCAACTTGAACATGGAAAAATAACTGAAGAAACTCAATTACTGTGTAGGGAGAGAGAGAACATTTTATATCATGGCCAAAATGGCTGGGAAACTATGAAAATGCATAATAAATCATTTATGAATATTGCATTACAATATATGATATATTCAATGACTACATGTTTATTCAACAAAACTGTATGCAGCTCAATGAATTGTGGAAAACTACACTACTGTGATGTGTTAACACACATCCATGAATCACTATATATGTACATCTGCAATTTGTACCTCTTCACTGAATATATGTGGGTCTACAGAAGTACCTTATAGAAGTAATCAAGAGGCTTCATTCCAATCTGGCAAATCAGTATCTCACTCCACATGGCCATATTATTTAATCCAGCTCTGGAAATGATAATCAATGGGTCCCTCACTGAAAAAATTAGGCTGTGATTCAACCTGTTTGAGTCACTTAGGGTTTTGTTCCAATAGCCTAAACGATCAAATAGAGGCATTACCTGATCACTTAACATGGTGAAATATACCAAAACACTGCCTATGCATCCAGACTTTATGGCCATCCTAGAGATTAGCAGAATGGTGCAAGCTAAATCCTAGAGGCTAAATATTCTAAAGGGGAGGTGGGGGTGAACAGTGGGTTGTCAGGCTCAAATGTGAATATGTGACATGAGACTGAAAAATCAATCTTATCCTGAATTGGAACCTAAAAATGTACAGGTTATATACCATAGCAATAGGGAGACATTGAAGATTCCAGAGTAAAATAATTTAAAGCTGTCTTTTAAGGGGGTAGAGTCAGAAAACAGAGAGAAAAATTAGTATACTATTATGAAAGCTGAAATGACATGAGTCAGGTTCAGGTAGGGGCAATAGAAGCATAAGTCAAAAGGCTTAAAAGTGTTTGAAAGGCATGAAAATGCTAAGCTCAGTGCATAACTGATTGAAAGGGAAGAGGGAAAAACAAATTTTAGGTGTTGAACCTGGCCAAATGATGGCACTGTTATCAAGAGCAGGGAAGTGGGTCAAAAACCTGAATTGCTATAAGAGGAGATATTATATACCTTGGAAATATTAAGCATGGTGTGCAGCCCTCCATCAAATACAAAATTTAATCTATAGCTAAAATTTCAGACTTGAACTTGGGTGACAGACTGCACCACTTCTGAAATTTATCCATTATATTTTCTGATAATAGTTACTAGAAATTTACAAAGCATTAAAATAGCCAGCTTTTCAATTTAGTAAATATCTTCATTGATTTAGCACTCTCCTAGCTGAATAAAGAAAGTTACTGAAAAATCTCTTGAGTTTTTTTTATTTCCCCTTGAATCCAACGAGTCTCATAAAATCTACAGTTTCAAAAAGTGTTAATACTTTGTGTAAGAACTTTCTTAAGGGAAAAAATAAATTAGCCATTTTTAAATTTTTGCTCCAGGGCTTGCAATACCTGAGATTTGCTACAATGTGTTGCATTGTTATAACAGCTTTAGACTTGTGAAGTGATTTATCTTGAAATTGTGTTAGTCTTCGGAGAGTTTCAAGAGCTATTCCTTCCTTAACTTTGAAGCAAAGTGATACCAGACAACTAAATGTGAAAAAAAAATTGAAAAGATCAAAAACAGAAAAGTAAAATATAACAAATACCAGGTATATTCTTATTTTCAACAGAAGAATTGCAAGTTCTTTCTTGTCTCTTGCTTCTTAACAAATATTCCAAAGTAAAACTGTTAACCATATTAAATCAGCATTCATCAAATCTAAAATGAAAGGCTTAAAATGATCAATATTTAATGTCCTTTTCAGGCAGATCAGCCCCAAAAGTACAAATGATAAATTTGAAATAGCATGGGTTTCAAAAGTGTGTTAATACCCTTTAAATACAGATGAGTTCAAAGTCTACAACCCTACACCAAATCTATTTCATAGAACTTTCCAAATGCAGGCATTTCATGCCTCACAGGTATATTTAGAAGTAATAGAAAGTGATTATATTGTACTAAAAACATTCAAGGGACTAATACTTTTTTAGGTGTTTTTCTCCTAAACTTTTTAGCTCATCTACAGTACAATATAGCCTTGTATGCACCAAGCCAAATAAACATCAGATCATTGAGTCTCCCACAGTCTATGATTTCCAAAATTTGCATTAGATGAACTGTAACCTCGGCACATCTGAGATCCTAAATGGCCTACCCTATTCTTTTTCAGTTGTCTGTACTTGCATCAGAATTGCCAAGGAAATGAGAAAATGACTTCCAAATGGATAGAAGAGCCTCATTCTCACTCAAGGGCAAACTAGAACAACCATACATCGTGTTCCAAGAAACAGTAAGGTTCCAGAATTCTGGGGAAAGCCCAAATGGAATGAAGAAATGTAATTAACTTGATACTTTTTAATTTGCTCTCACGTTACTCTTGATGTTATTTTTTTTTATAAAAGGGATGTCACAATAACAAGAGAGTTGAGATTTATATATGGATATATTTTGCCTCCATTCTGGCTTCAACATTCCTTCAACATCACACAAGTATCCTGGTGACAATCCAGCTGGGATTATTACCTTTCCAAGGGAAGTGTCTTGCTGGTTTCACAGTAGCAAATTCCATACAGCCCAGTATGCTCCCAAATATTTAGAGGCACTGCACTATGACTCAGCTGTGTGCCTTAGCAAGGGCAAGATAAGCAAAAAAAAAAAAAAAAAAAAAAAAAAAAAAAAAAAAAAAAAAAAAAAAACAGAAAAAAAAAATTAGAGAGCAAATTTCCTCTTCCATTCTCCTTAATTGGCATATTAAAGTCACCTGCTTAAAGCCTTTAACTTTTAAACAGTAAATTTGTTTCATATTTAACAACTCACCAAAATAGCCAAAAGATGAATGAATGTTGCACAGCAACTACATAAGAGTTAGTGAAAACTGTGAAGAGGGAAGTGGGTCAGCAAATTGCTCGTTTTCTCTTTCTTTCCTTTTTTTAATTTCTTTTCGCCTATGTGGAAAATATTTAGATTCACCAGCCTCAGCAAGCAGAATGATAAACTTCCCGACTCGGCCATAAATCGGAAGGAATTGTGATTGAAGTTGACATAAGGAAGCACTCTAATCAAGTAATAATCACTCTGAATCATGTCCAGGAAAATCCAGCAAACAGTTTAGATTAAGTGTCATGTCTCAATCTGAACTCCTTTCAAAGGGAGAAGTCTCACACCCAAATCATTTCTGATTTTGATAGCACCAAGAAGCCAGAAAACCACTATTTTTTACTTCCTGACACACAACATTCTGTCAGGGAAGTTGGACTCTATAGTAGATGCTTGGATCAGATTCATTAAACCATGGGTAATGAGGGAATGCTTTCACTGTGAATTTTTTTTCAGGCATTTGATTTAAATTGAATTAATGGGTTCACACAAGAAGAAATACATTTCTTTTTAAATTTCTTTCTCTAGAATATCTCTTAATCAGAACTATGCCTTTCTATGGATAACTGCAAAAATATTTTTCAGCCCTTGATTTACACATATAAGGGATATATATACATAAAATGTGTCTTATTGCTGTCCCCTGTCCACTCCTAAGCACATTGCCTGCCATGCCCCAAATAATTTTCCCTGCAAATATTATAAATACCTCCCTAAATGCCAGAAAGCATTAAAGAAGAGATTATCTGTGGGTGAACATGAAATACCACATGGACATAATTGCCAAAGAAAAGCCAATCAACCAGTGAGAACCATGCTGAGAACCATACAAATGTACTTCAAAGATACATTTTCTCTCACTCCAAACCTTACAACGGACTATGTTATGAAACTAACTGAAATGCTCTAAAGTGTTTTTAGCTTTTCGATACAAGATTTTGAGATTAGTATCTCAAGTGTCTGACAGGTACACTTAATCACTCAAACAAAAAGCAAGGCCTTTCTTTTTCTAATCTATGATCAGAAGGGGAAAAAGAGAGATTGTTGCATTTTAATCCAATCATAAAGATAGGACAAAAGAAAAGATTTTTGGAAATGACTTTGAGAGACACACAACCAACTAATACTCTCATTCCATTGTAATCTCTCGCACCAGCAAATGTATTCTCTCCTCTTCAGCCAATCACAGCACTCCCTCACCCTCACCTTTTCCACTGTCTTTTGAAAAACAACAGCCATCCTTCCTTAGAAAGCCAAAATTTCTAATTATCAGGCTTAGTATGTCAAAATTGCTTTTCAGAATTAACATCTCTGTTTCAATATATTGGTAGCATATATCATAACTTCTGTCAATTAACACATTCACACACAATCCAAGTGATGTACAAAGGCACAGTTTCATTTATACTCATCGTTTTATTTCTACATACAGAGTTCCACTCATCTTAAATGTTCTGCTATATTTAAAATGTGTGGACATCAAGGAGTAAAATTTTGCTGGTTATTTTATTCAATAAATTTGGGGCATAAAAATGAAGGTTTATTTCTTTTCTTTACATTTTTGGCTAGTAATGCCCTTTTCAGAGCTGATTGTTTAACATATTATGCTGGTTGGTTAGTAGAAAAATAATTATTTTCAGCTAATTGAAAAGCTATAAATCTTTTTCCTGATATTAAGTGTAAAAACTTAAGTGTGATGGTAGAGGAGAAAGTACAAATATTTAGCAGCTAAATATAACCAAATTTAAACACATTTATTAAACTATATGAAAACGTGTTCATGATAACTAATTTAAGCTTCATATAACCTACACCAATAAAAAATATGAGATTTTAGAAATGCATAAACTAATGAAAGATCTGCTAGAGATGTTCTGGGAACCATTCAGTACTATTTCTTGAAAATATCTCATAAATTAAACTTGTTTTGATTTTCAACATTTAAGAGATTAATATTTCTATATAAAAATTTTCATAGTTTTCTCATAAAACAATTTTCAATGTAGAGTGCCCATGAACTCAACAATGCACACGTCAAAGATAAAATTATTTTGGTGTACTCCTCTATCTATGTAAATATGTTAAAAAAATACGTAATACAATTTTAGGTCTACTATAATTGCTTGAATCCACGGATTAACTACACAGATTTGCTGTTTTAAGATTCTATGTTTCCTGGCATCAGGCAGATCTCAACATTCAACATTCTAATCTAGTTGAACCTTGGCCTTGCTAATGGGGAGAATTCCAAGGATGGCCACAGGGGGACTTAATGCTAACACACGATGCAGCAGATCACACAGGTGGAAGGGAAGAAAAGCGAAGTTTTATCACAAGCTTCATGAAATTGAACTTTCATGCCTCCCTTCAGTCAACAACTATTTATTGAGCTCTGAGTTTGTGTCAGTCGTGCTGTGAAGCACTGGGAATACAGGGAAGAAGGAAGACACTGTCCTGCTTTACTCAGAGCACTGAGGGGAAGATAAAAGTCAACAAAAAAATCACACAACCAATTATATACATTGACAGAGAAGTGGAACTTGAGCCTTTCTAATTTGACATCACTCTTCAGGAAGCACAGGTGGTGTGCGGCCTGATGATCAGATGGTCAGATGGTCAGAAAAGGCCACGCAACCCACCTGTCTCTCTTGGGTACCTTCCCCTGCCACCCCACCACATGATGCTCCCTCTGGGTCACGCTGTGAAAAGCCCAAGCCATGTGGAGAGGTTGTAAATGCTCCTGCTGGAGGTCCTAGTTGAGTCCAGCTTCTACGCCCTCCCAGCTGACCAGCCCTTCTCTGACTAGAGAAACCATTTTAGAGGTAGACACTGCAGCCCCAGCTGTTTTAGCCTAGGGCATTCCACTCATTCCCAGCCATTCGATTCTCCCCTGCTGAGAGCCCAGACTTGTGGGACAGACAAGATAACTCCTATCTGAATTCCTAGGAGCACAATACAGTGGATGTTGTTTCATGCTGGTAGGTTTTGGGGTGGATCGCTATGGAGCACTGGACAAACAGAAAACTCCCCATAGTAGCAACTGTGACTATAAATGTAAAACAGTCAGTACAGTGTCTTGAATATAGTAAGCATCTCATAAAGGGAGAGATTTTCATTGAATGGCTTGCCAGGAATTCAGAAGAAGTGCCACATGCATGATAGTAAGATAGTCTCCTAAGAATTCAACTAATATTTACAACATTCAGTGCATGACCTGTCATAATTCTAACCGGTATTTCAGGAATTGAACAATATGAAATGTTATTTATCTTAAAGTATGTAAATAGAAAAATAGTGCAATGTACATCCTATCACACATGAGTCTTTAGGTAGAGACAAGGTCAGGCAGGCTGATTTGGGATGCTGGAAATTACTAAAGATAAAGATTGACATGCTATAGATAAATCCATACATAACTGAAGAGCAATCAACAGCAATAGTTCCTGATGAACTCTTCAATAATCTGAGAAATGTGCAAATAAGAATTATTTGAAGTTAAACTGAGCTTCCATTTCCAAATGTTGGAAGCTAAAATTGTGTTGTCTGTATTTATACTTAGGTTTGCAAGAATACACATGAAGCAAGAGAGGATGGATATGCCATGTCAGCTCCTCCTCTGTGCAGAGAAACCTCTTCACCACGCATGATACAAGGATATTGATCATCCCTTCAAAGCTAACTGGGCATCACATATTTTCTCAGAGAGATATTATCCAAATTACAAAGCTAGAATGTACCTTACTGTTCCCCAAAAACTCAATCTCAACCCTCACATAGCACAGCTAAATGAAAACTATTTCTGTTTATTGTTATTGACTCTTATATTGTAATTTGGCAACGAACTAGGCCAGAGTGCAATAAATTGAAAGTATTTCCCAAAATTGGGATTCCATACAGCAAAGCATAGCGCTATATAAACATATCAGATACAATGAAAACATCTTGAAGGAGAAGTTACTGGGATTCCCTGAATGGGCTGTAGTGTGCCTTTTTTTATCTTACAGAGACTTTTTTATTTTATTTTAATCTTAAAAGACATTCTGAAACAGATACATCAATTTAGATTTTTAACAAGCACTATGTGCCATTTTGATTTTTTCAAACGGGCATGTTCTTGGTTATCTGACTCGCTAGTCTACCCCTCTCTCCTCCCCTCTTTCTGGAAAACAAACAAACAACTGCCCATTTATTCCTACTGGAGTGGCTTTGCTTTAACTGATCTATGGGAGTGGAACAGAACATTGCCCTTGACACTGCATTCTCAATCTGACGACACCTATCACGTAACTTGGGGAACCCAGGGTATAATGAAAACACAGACACTTGTTTAAATATTTAGAATTTCAAAAAGGTGACAAAAGAGTGTTACTCCAAGAATGGGGCCCGTCTGAGTAGACACCACCCTTGTGACAGGGTGTGACTTCTCAACCATAAAGCTGACCGCAGCTGCAGCCTATTTAAAGAACACTGCATAAACCAAATAGTGACCAGGAGAGAAAAGGGCCAAAGGTGCTGTCAGGGGAGAGTTCCAGTGTGAATCGGTGGGTAACTCAGTCATTTTATAACTGAACACTTCTTGCCAAGAATACCTTAATCAATGGAACCAGAAATGCCTTACACACTTGAATGAAGATTTGAGAATCCACCAAGCACATCAGCATAATGGGTTTCCACATCCATCTTCCCATCTAAAGATGCTCAGGATGCATACAGTTGGGGATGAGGATGAGGCCAAATAATCACTCTTCCCTCAGCCAAATGAAAAGCTTACGCACATGCCCTAGACTACTGAGCTATTTGCAGGTCTAACATTGATTCAGGTTAAGAAAACTTTTCCACAAAATTTTAAAGATGTAGCTGATTGCAATTTGCTAAAACAATCAAAATCACAATGAATAAACCCTGAAAATCTGATATTTTAAAGTAGATATGTTATTTTACTTTTCTAGGCTTTTCAAGTCAATACCATGAAATGGGTGGGGTTAAACAATGGGAATTTATTAGCTTACAGTGTTGAGACTAAAAGAAAGTCCAAATCAAGGCATCATCAAGGCACTGCTTTCTCCCCAAAGATTGGGATGTTCTGGAGCTGCTGCTGGCAATGCTTGGTCCTTAGTTTGTTACATGGCAGTGCACATGGTGGCCTCCCCTGGCCTTGCCCTTCTCCTCTGGGTTTTGTTGATTTCAGCTACTTGCTTCTGTGGTTCTCTCTATGCCTGAATTTCCCTCCATTTATAAAGGACTCTAGTAATGGGATTAAGGACCATCCTGGGCCATACCTTAACTGAAATAATCTCATCAAAAGGTCATATTTGCATGGGTTCACTCCAACAGTTATGGATTGACTTTAAGACGATGTTTTTCTAAGCTACATACAGTTTCAAACCCACACAGATGTGAAAACAAATATTCCTTTACACAACATCTTAAATGTTATCTGTAATCTTAATTCACTGAAAAATCTAAGATAAAGTTTTTTGGTTTGATTTTAAGTTCTATAATTAATTTAAACATTCCACCATAAGTATTTCCATAGTAATTGTCTTCCACAAAAATAATATATATATACATACCACATATATTATAATAATTAATTGTACACAACTCATTCCCAACTCTCTTCCTTTACCACTTTCTCTATCTGGGAATATCCTGAATAACTCATCACAATTTTACAAGGTTCTCTTGCTTTATTTTAGACCAGAGTTTCTCATCCCAACCACTACTGTATTTTGGACCCAATAATTCTTTGTTCTGGAGAGATGTCCTGCTTCATAGAAGGTCTAGTATCATCCCTGCTGCAATCTGCATGATGCCAGTTGACTCTATCCACTACCCAGTAGCACCCACATGGCCTTCAGTTCTCAGAACCAGAAACGTCTCCAGACATGCCAAATGTCTCCCGGGGCTGGGTGGGGGGCCAGGCAAAAATTGTCCCTTACCCCTCACTGAGAACCACTGGCACAGACCAATCTTTACAAATAATGAATTAATATAGAATAGTGGCTTTAGAGTTTGGGCTTAGATTCCAACAAACCCTTGTGAACGTCATATCTGTCATCCAGTTGTACGGAACCGGGAAATTCACATAACTTCTTTAAAGTTCGATTTCCTCCACTGCTAAATAAAGTTTGTAAGATTTACCTCATAGGGTTATGGTCAAGATTGAACCGGATAATGCTTATAAAGTGCTTAGCTCAGTACCTGGCACATATTAGACATTCAATAAATGTTATTTAAAAACTGCAATTGGAATACAACTTAATTCGAATCGATAAAGAACTCAGGGAAGGAAGAGAGGGAGTGTGATACATTTCAGAATCTCAGGTCTTTTCTTTCCCTCCTTTTGGATGTAAAAATCTAGACTGTGATATTACATTATTTGCCTCAGAATTTCAAAGAATGTATTTAGGAAATTCTGAACAATTGTATGCTTTCTTAGCCTATGCTCTAGTACATGTTTTTAATGGGGGAAAGAGTATTGGTAATTAGCCTTTATAGTCATATACTGAATTTCCTTCAATTTGAAAATTGTTTGATGGTCACTCATTTAATGAGAAAAGAGTAAGAAGCCAAGGTGCTGTGAGAAAATAAACCCCAAAGGAAGATGCTTAGTATGCAGAATCAGCCCTCCCACAGCTCTCAGTCCCGTGGTGAGGTGGATGCATTAGGTGTACCGTTATATTACAAAGTAAGTGGTGTGGTAAATATATAAACAGCATCCAGGAGATCATAGGCCAGAAAACTGCCACTACTAAAGGTAATTATCGCTTATTTAGTGATTATTATGTGCTGAATGCTGTGCTAAGTACCCTACGTATATTATCTCACTTAACCCATGCTGTGGATAGTAGGTAAACAGTGCTGCAGAGAAGTCCAGGTAAACAGTGCTGCAGAAGCGAGGGCTAGATACTGAAAGATAACTATGCATCTAGCAGAGAAGGAAAAGCAGAGAAAACATTACAGGAAAAAAAACAGCATTCACATAGGCATTAAAATCTGTGGCATGTTTCAGTAAGTTGAAGTTTAGTGCGGCTGAAGCATAGGTGTATTTCTGAGTTGATTAGATGGAAATGAAAATCAAGAGGCAGATTAGGCCAAGATTGTAAAGGAGTCTCTACCTCCAGCTAAATAATTTATTCTTTATCCTATAGATTTCAGAAAGCAACATTTTTCCTTTTAAGCCCCAGGATGTTGTGGTAGAATCTGTTCTTAAAAAGATGATTCCGATGGCACAGGGTGAATCTGAAAGTGAGTCAGGACATGGACTGAAGGTCAGTGGGATTAGGAGAAGGAAAGAAGATGTTTTAGACAAATCCTATCTTCTACCCTAGGAGAATAGACAGTTTATGATGACAGTCACTGAAACAAAGAACATAGAATTAAAAATTATATATTCTGGAGATCCGGTTCGATTCCCAGAGCCTGCCCATGCCAAATAATAATAATAATAATAATTATAGTTAAGGGTGGGAAAAAGTAAAGTTGTGATGTGGGGCACATAGGTAAGGCAATCCAGGAGGCTGTTGGAAATTCATGGCTGGATCTTAGAGATAGGGTTAAGAAGAGCTAGGACTAAGGTATGATGTGAAAGCTCTTATACAATTGATTATAATTGAAACTATAAGGTTAGGTTGTAATCAAGAAAGCAAGGCGAAAAATAAAGGAAGAAGTTATTAACCAGTTCACAGGTTTTGAATTCCCATTTCAACTTCAAAATTTTAGTCATTATAAATTATAAACCACTTTCATAATTACCTTTATCATCCATTGTAAAGATTGGAGAGCTTTCAATCAATACAATGATACCAATTTTGCTTTTTATAATGCTGAGGGTGATAAGTAACAGTTTGCCTAATGGTAAGATCTATTACTCTCCCACAATATAGGGAGACTCACCAATGACAAGGGTCCAATAATGTAGCATGAAATTTTACAAATTTAATGCAGTTTATATTGAAAACTCAATATGTTATTTTGGGATTTTTGTCAGAAATCCAAAGTTCAGCCTGGAAGAACAATTAGAGACAAACAACCTCAAGAAAATCTTGCAAAATGTGCACACTAGAAAATACAATTACTGAAACAATATAACATTGTGCAAGAATGACCAAAAAAAAACTGCTAGAACAAGGAAAAAAATCCAGGCACAAACATAAATGTGGTAAGAGAGGCATTTCAAATCAGTATAAAAATAAAACATTATTCAACTCTGACTGAGTAAACTATTTGGAAAAATAAAATAAAATAAAGATAGAACCCTTCTAAAGCAACATACCAAATTAAAAAAAAATCATTTCCCAAGCGAAAACAAACAAAAAACAGAAATATTGATAGTTAAGACAACATAAAAGTTGCTTATGTTAAAAAATTCACAAACAAATTCAAAAGCACATAATTAAGTGGGGAAATTATTTGCTAAAGTATTATGAATGTAATATGTACATTTTTCTTACCGAAAAGACAAGAGCGAGCGAGAGAAAAATTTAGAGAGAGAAATTCTTCTGTTGAAGAAAATGTAGCAAAAGACATATATAAACAATTTGTAAAAGAAAGGAAAATGAGTAATACATGTTTCACAACCTTTCAGTCTTACTAGCAATCACAGTTGTAAAGTAAAATAGTAACGGATAAATTGCCTGTTAAACTTGGCAAATATATATATGAATATACTTAATGTTATTTCTCAGTGGAAGCAGAAGAGATGTAAAAGCACTTGTTTCATATAATACTATTATCCCTTCCTCAGACAGAAATCTTCTGAAAGAAAATCTGGTGATGGCTAACAGGGGTAGTTAATCTGTACATTTTTTTTTTGGCCTAGCAAGATTTTTGTGCATTTATGTTGAGGTTATTTCGTTTTCCATTTCTTTATTCCTTTGTCTTAGTTTGTTGAAGCTGCTATAACAAATACCATAGCCCGGTTAACTTAAACAACAGGAAATTACTGTAATGGTATGGAAGCTAGAAAATCAAGATCAAGTTGTGGACAGGATCACGCTTTCTCTGCAGCCTGGAGCGTTCTCTCAGTGGCTTGGGGGCAACCCCTAACTCAGGCTCTGCCTTTGTCAAATGGCCAGACCATTGGCCTCTTTTTATCTCCTGTTACTTCTACTCCTGGGTCCAAATTTCTTCTGCTTCTAAGGACTCCAGTCATATCGGATTAAGGCCTGTGCTGATTTCAGTGTCTGTTTGAAGACCCTGTTTACAAATGAGATGACACCCACAGGCCATGGAAACAGGGTGAGGACTTGAACATGACCTGGTGGGGGACAAGATTCAACCCATAACAACTGTTCATTAGAAAATATGAATCATTTTCTAACTATAAAAGTAAATTTTACAAACTACTGATAAGTAAAAAAGCGAAAACAAACCAAAGAAAAACTATAATCACCAAGACCCTGAGAAAACTTTGTACTGACATTAATTTTACAAACATGTAAGTTTAACTTTCCCTCTAAAAATGGGGTCATATCATACATACTATTAAACCTATTTTCTCCCAAGTTTATGTAATGTTGACAATAATAAATAACTATATACATACTGTTATACTTCTATGTATATTTCATGCTGTGAATATGAAATAGTTTAGCTAGACACATCTCTTTCATTTAGCATTTGGGGTGTTTTCTTTATATATATATTTTTCTCCTATTCTTAACAAGAAAAGATGTTATTGTTATGTAGCACTCTGTAAATTTTCCAATTATTACTTTAAGAAAAAATCTTTGCATTAGAATTGTTTTGCAAAAATTCTTTTAAGGCTTTTGATGTATGTTTCAAATAGCTACCAAAATGGTTGTATCACTTTTGCACTTCTACATGCCTATTCCTCAGTCTTTAAAAATACCTAACATCACTCTTAAAATCTACCAGTCTGTTAAGGGAAAACTGGTATTTCGTTGTCCACTTTGTGTGTATATGAGGAGCAGTGCGGCTTTGTATGCATGTTTATTAACACTTTGTGTTTATTCTCTTGAGATCTTAAGTTTCATATCCTTAACTTTTTAAATTGGGATGGATGTTTCTCTTATTCATCTATAAAAGCACTTATGTTATTAATGAAAGTATCCCTAAAATGTTACAACTGCTTTTTTTTTTTTTTTTTAATTTGCATATGGGCAGGAGGCACCAGGGATCGAACTCCAGACCTCCAGCACGGTAGGTCAGAGCTCTGCCTGCTGAGCCACCGCAGCCGCCCACAACTGCTTTTTGAACTTTGTCATTTATATTTTAAATTTGTTAAACAAGCAGCCTTTTAATTATCACTGCATATAATGATTCATATTGATTTAATTGAATTTTTCTTTAGAGTTCCTGCCTACAAATCATACTTCAGATATTTTCCCTCGATTTGAATATAAATGCCTGCATTTTCTTTGATTTGGAATCTATGTGGGTATAAGTCACAGGGAGGAGTATAGTTTCCTTTTATGTAAATGAGATGGTAATGAGTTATAATGCATATTACGTAACACTGGCTGCTGCTATTGTTTGTATTATCGCAGTTGCTGTCTTGTCAAGTGGTTAAACCCATTACCTCTTAAGACAATCTTTCTATAATCATCTTTATTACATACTTATTAATTCTAATAAAATTTTAATGATTGCCTTCTGTGTGCCAGTTGTTATCATGTTCTTGGATCTGCTGTAATGACTCAAACACACACTGTCTCCACAGAATTCACATTTTGTTACCGGAGACAGGTTTAACATAAGTAAATGTAAATAATTTTAGAATCTTGTGGAGTTAAAGAATAAATTAATAAGCCAGAGAATATTTATCAATTTAAGGAAGACTTCTTTGAGGAAAAGTTTTCCTTGAGACCTAGTAGAGGAGGGGATGTTCGCCATTTAGGAGGTGGAATAAAATTCCTGGAGGAGACAGAAGAAGTGACATGAAGAAGCCATGTGCGGCTGAAATGCCAAAAAGGCCAAGATCCCAAAACGACCTCTGGAGAAAGCTGATCACACTTTCCATAAGGAAAGTCTAATCTTTTAGATAATTTTCCATAATTTCATCCTTGATATGAACAAAAATAGGGACAAGGAGAAAAAAATAGGTTGAAGTGCCTTAGCGACATGTATTTTCAGTTTGGACTTGTACTCACTATCACTTGCTACAAAGAATAAGAGCAGATATTTCAGATTACCCAGTTTTAACATAAAACAGCAGAAAATTGTTTGGCAGCTGTAACTAAGGGCATCATTTCAGGGATTTAGTACAAAATGTTCTAAAAATGATCATGGTGTGAATATACAATTACGTGATGATACTGCAAACCATACCATGTGTGGACTGTATGTGTGTCATGACTTGTCAATAAAAAATATTTTTTTAAAGAAGATGGTTGCATTTACCACCCTTACACAATTGTAAGGTTGTTTTTGAGAGCAAAACAAG